>VXAZ01006211.1:0-48361 GCA_013399875.1 Gymnorhina tibicen
CACTGTAACCCAGGACAGCCTTTTACCGCAGCGCTGGGCTTCCACCAGTGGCTGATCCAAGGGCAAAAAGCAGCTCCTGAGAATGTGCAGCACTTTTTATACCCCCTTGGCCACTCCCATACCCGCCCACCATCCAGCCCACCATGGCACATGGTGATTGGTGGTGTTCTGAAGTGAGGTAATGTCCTTCCACCAATGGCTCGCGTGCTGGGAGGGGACAGCCTTTCGGTGATGTCATCTGGCTTCAGTGGCGGGGGGAGGCCTCATTAAAATTCCATGTTGCCATGGAGCNTGGTGTTCTGAAGTGAGGTAATGTCCTTCCACCAATGGCTCGCGTGCTGGGAGGGGACAGCCTTTCGGTGATGTCATCTGGCTTCAGTGGCGGGGAAAGTCCTCATTAAAATTCCATGTTGCCATGGAGCCCAGTTGCAGGGTAAGGGTTATGAGCTAAAAATAGTTCTTGGCCGCTTATGAGGGTCTGCTTCCTGCAAAACACTGAACTTAAAACAGGAATTTACTGAAGCTTAACACAACTCTAAAATATTACATGAGCTTACAGCCATTGCTGAAATATCATGAACTCATCAAGGAACAGCATGATAACTTTCCACTTACAAGGGGAGAGGAAGAGAAGGTAGAAATAAAATGTATTACAAACATACTACGTCCTACAAGTGTAGAACTCAAACTTAGGCTAGAAATGGCATTTATTGCCAACTTAACTTGTTTTAAGGGAAGGATAAAAAGGTGCCCCTACTTGAAAGGAAAAGTACAGATGGGCAACAGAATATTATAATGCTTTTCGATATCAAATTGATATGGTGAACTTAAATTTTAGCAACTTTGATGACTAAAAGGGTATTAAACTTGTGAAATTACTGTGAACAGGGGTTCAACTGGGAACAATGTAGAAATTTCTTAATCAGTAGGTACTTAACAATCAACTACATTAACAACTTAATAACTTCTAACCTGGTCATGGGACGATTTGAATATGCAAAAGCCAATTACCTAATTTCATAAATGACAAACCTGTAAAAGTATTTGTTTAGGATGGCTCTTTGAGTGAGTGTTTAGCACCCCAGCTTTGAGGTGTGAGCAGCTGTAACAGCATCTGAGGAAAGCCAGATCAGTGGCAGCCAAAGTACTGTGGGCACTGTGTGAGTCCAGGACAGAATCCTGGAGTCTCTGTGGGCAGCTGTGCACAGACTCCCAGACAGATTGAGCTGTTCAGGAGGGAACCCTGGGGGCAAAATAGGCTCTGTAACAGTAGGTGAGTAGCTCTTAGGAGCAAAACAAAGAGCCGGACTGACAGTGTAGGTGTTCCCTGAAGAATCCCACTCCAATTTCACATCTCCATAACCACACCACTAATGGTATTAACTGGTACACATACTGAACTTTTTGGTAGATGAGCCAAGAACCTAAACAAGCATGACAAAGGGACTACAATCAAGCTTTAGTGAGTCAGGACAGAACACATTTCATATAAAGCCTGAAATGTTATTGGGTATTTTTGTCAGTCCATTAATTTTCAGTTCCAGAGAAATATTCACTTAATATACAAAAAACCCCAAAGAACTACATAAAGTACCCGACTTCCTGTACAAAACTTTTCAGCTCTAGATATTCATATTGTGTTAAGGTTAGTTCCTATCACTGCAGCGTATAATGCAATGAAGGAGTGAAATAATTGCTTTGTGTACTCAGTAGCCTGAAATTTCAAGCAAATCTGGCTTATTATTCATGAAGTTCTGCCATATGTGGATAGAAACTAGTTGGAAGAATTAAATGCCTGTATCTCTAGTCTAATGGTGTGCAATTCCTTTTCTAGATAAGGATGTTATTTGCTAGAACACAGGAAACAAAACTGATTATTTCATGTTTTTGTCAAGACCAGTGTTTTAAGATAGGAATTCTTCTGTCTTTCTTGCTTTCCAATTAATCTCTTACCAATCAGACATATAGGACAAATGAGAGTATTATCAGAGTTTTAAAAGAATTGTCTTTGTGTATTTGATATATACAGGAGTAACTTGTTGCACACAGAGAATCTAAAAGCCCAGTCAGTTATGGTGTCAGTACTCATGGCTCAGTACTCCATTATAAATTAGATACGTAATTCCAAAGTGTCTCACATCATTAAATTTAAAGCATTATCTTGCTTAGAAAAGCTCAGCCAAGTCCAACTAACAGCTTGATGCTGAAAAATGACCACTTCAAGGAACTGCTTAGATTATCTACTATTGAAAGAACATCTCCGCTTTAGAAGCCAGATAATAGCAGATCTTCAAATTATGTGTTGAAAACTGTATAAGATGGAATGAAATACTTGTAAATACGGTGATTGCCTTTATCATGTCGTGACATTTGTTCCCATGGGTTTTGAAATACGTGATTTAAACACTAGATATAATTTGGATTTTCACAGTATGAAAGCATTAGCTGAAGTTTTTAATAAATGACGTTATTTGCTATAAACACTCTACAAGAAGCAATAAGCCTGTATTAACTTCAAATGTTTTTATATTAATACCACTCCTATTTATTGCACACCACACTAATAGACAATAAATCCTCACAAGGGAAACACTTACTTGCAAATTAATAACTTACTTCGTAAGTCATGTAAACAACGCTTTTATTGTTGTTTTACCTCTAGCATTCATTGGATTTGACATACGAAAAAGTTTTAAGTAGCTTTTATAATTTTGTTTGTCCATAGTTTTCAAAGTGATGGAAAATAATTTCCTAATGAGTTCAAATGTAGCACATGGACAAAACCCTCATACAAATAAACAGATACTCAAGAATACACAGTAAAATGCATCCTAAATATAGCTCAACAATAAAAACGGTCTAGAAAACATAAAACACCTAAAGGGGTGAATATTTTAATGTGCTGTGCTTTTAGTCACATTACCCAACCAGACTGTGACTAAGACAAATCTGCCCTGTGCCACTTCTAAGAAATGACAAATGGAGTAGTCATTTTCTAATCAATTTATGGAACTGCCAACATCAATAGAGCTCATGCTTTCATCTCTGGGTACAAAAGAGCAAAAGTTGTCCACTTTTTTTTCTGAATTGCTGTAAAATGGACTTAAACCACAACATTAATATGAGCCTGCCCTGATGTGCAGAAATGGTTGTATTTTAAAATGACAGGAGTCACACTAAGCATCCTTGGGCTCCTACAGCCTGAACGCAGAACTCTGAAGCTGTGCCTTGAGTACCAGACCTGGGATCTTTGTTTTGGTCTCATTACAGAGGCAGGGAACTCCCTCCCTCCTCCATCCCTGCAGATGTGCCAGACCTTAGCACAGATTCAGGTCTTGATTTACAGCACACCACCCTGAGGTTGCTGTTGACTCTGATACCAGAAGCAAATCTCAAAGCTTCAGTTTAGAGATTTTGGAGGTTTGATGACCTCAGCCTACAGTCTAGTATCATAATAACTCTCTAAAGTAACAGGACAGCATGTTCTGGCCACAGCTGTAACTTTTTAGTGACTCAGAACAACAAAATGAGCATTCACTTTTAGCATAACCTGTAAGTGTGTCCTACTCAAAGAGAGTAACTGTTTTTTACTCTGTACAATCATGGGCAATATTAGTTCAGAGTCTACAAATTGCTAACATGTGGTTGTACAACCAAACATTTGGTTACCTTTTATATTGCAAAGAATGTTGTTGATGGGTTAATTATGGTTCCAATTCTTTTTAATTGGTGTAAAGGCCATGAACTTCTTTCGCATCTAAGTTGAATGAGTACACACTCTGTAACTGCTATATTGAGTTTAATATTCTCTTTCTCCCACTAAGACAAGCATTTGCAACATCTCCGTTTTTCTTTGGAAAAGACTCTCCTTCACTGAAACTTTCCTCTCTATGATCTTGGATAATTATGTCCTTTTCAAAATATGAATTTATATTGTAAGACAAAAAAAAAAAAGAAATTTAAAGTTATAAAAAGAGAAGTATATAGCATTTTGGTGCAATGAACTTCCCTACAATGATGATCCCCTCTACTGGATTTTCTTTAGCATGTGCTACCATTATTATGATTTGTAAACCAAAGCTTATTTACATATGTTTTCATTTTTGTCTCAGAAATGTTACCATAGCTGAAATAAAACAGTGGGGAACTACAGCCGCAGTGTAATATGTTTTCAAAAGATTTTATAAACATCACATATCAGGAAAAACTATCACAAAACTATAGATTTGTTTGTGCATTTTACCCCAAATTTTAAGCAACAGAACATGAAAATTTGCTTATTTTTGCTAACTATGAACATTTGCCTTTCAATATATGAGGTTCCTTGCATCAATTCCAGCCAAAGTAACTAGCCTCACTTGCCAGGTATGTTTGTGGCTTAATTCCAGTTTCCTGCTGGAATTACTGAGTTGGAAAGGCCTGTCCAGAATTTCGAGTGTGCATGTAAATCACAGACGTAACACCTGACCTTGGACTGAACATGTAGGCTGAGATTCTGCCCTTGGGAATTCTGTCAAAGTCCTCACACCTCTTACTCCCAGCAGTCTGCTGCTGGGAGTTTTAAAAGCATTTAAAAATTAAGTCATTTTTGGATTTAACCTCCTTATAAATTTGTTTCAGAAGCTGAAAATAACATAATTACTGAATCTTATAGATTGTTGTGAGGAGAGATATGAAAGTTGGTATGTCTGAATATCTGGACTGAGGAACATAAAAGAATCTAAGACAACTGAAGACCATCCAAATTTAAATCTTGGATCTTCTAAGATCACGTACTACAAGGTATGTAGAGAAACTAAAAATATGGTGCGAAATGCACATCTCCAGTCATATCAGGATCTCCAGGTGTGAGAGAAAGAATGGGTGGTTTAGTACCACCCTATAACCCTTATCTCAGAAGGGCTTGTGCTCTCATGAAGTGTCACAGTAGCAGAAGAGAACTGGAGGGATAATGAAAGCAGGAAGACTTAAAGCACAGCAGGATGGGTCAGTGCTTGTTGTGTCCTGGGACAGACATGCTAAGCCCAGGCTCCCGGCCAGGTGCTGGGGGTCTGCACCAGGGACAACCTGAGATGCAGCAGCCTGGCATTTCAGGGGATATAGTCCTTCAGGAGCAGGCAGCCTGTTCCTTTCTATAACCTACAAGAGAAGATCCTCTCCCCATATTCACATCAAGGCTTTTCCCCCCTCTCTATCTAGCAGCAGGGATCAGGAAAAATAGCTGGATGTTTGATCAAAATCTTAATGAGAACATAAAACCAAACTGATTTGCAGTTTTCATCTCCTTTTCTGCACTTCTTTGCAAATGATAATTGCTGAAGTGGCATTTCGTAAGAGGATTCTGCCTGTGACATTCACTCATACTGGCATTTGAAAGAGGACTAAAGATACACAAAGGCAACACACAGGATCTCCCTGGAATGGCACAATCTGGTCATTTTATTATTTACCCTTCAGTAGAAGCAGTGGAATAAAAATAACCCTAATCTGAGGGGAAAAAATTGTGTATGAAAATCTGATTGTCTCCTCTTGAACTCTTTCTTCCTGCCAAGCACTTAGTTTATCCCAAAAATTCTCTTAGTCATGGGGTTTAATTCTGGGTCCCATACACCAGAGCTGCTATGACAGAATGAGGAGGAAAAAATGAGACACACAGTCCAACAGGCCACACTATTTTTCAGGAACCTACAGGTTGTGCCATTATATCACATGTTTTTAAAATAAAAGTAAATAGACAATCTCAGCAGGAATATGATGACTGGGTGAACCAGCGTAACAGATGCTTGAACCCAAGACCCTTTACTTTCTAGAGCTCCTTATGAACTAATTTTCCAAGCTATGGACATAAAGTATGATGAATTAATGGTTCGATATCCTGGAAAGCCCATGGCTTTCATTTTAAAATACTAATTCCACAAAGTGCACATTCTAATGATGTGGTGAAAGTGACAGTAACTATAAAACAGCTCCTCATTAATATTAGAAAGGTAAAAACCAACAAACAGAAACTAAGGCAGTTTTTCTTAACATGTCTCTCCTCATTTGAATTCAGAATTAAAGATAGACAGCACTCCACTTACATTTTTGCTTAATCCTCATTTTCTACAACAATAAGAAAGTGAATTTAATTATATGTGGCAATAAAAAGGTTAGACAATTTCAGGCAGTGGGACTCAAAAAACCAAACCACCAAAAAAGCCCTACCACTGCCTAGTAAAGACATCTACAGTAGCTTTTCAATTCTGTTCAATACACCATTCTCATCTATGCCATGTTTCAAAATCTAGTGCTGCCATTTTAAAAATGAATAAAATATATTATTATTCCTCACTATGAATCATCAGTTTGCATTAAAAAAAAAATAGGGAAAAAAAAGGCAAAATAAAGCAGAGAGTTTATGGCTTAGAGAGAAATAGGAGGATGGCAACACAGAGGAACTTCTTCAAACATCCCAAAGAATCTTTGATCTTTATTGTGAATTGATCCTGTGATTTTTGAATTGCATTAACGTATCTTTTTAAAAATTTACTTAAATATGCTTGGATCAGATCCTTAAAGCCTTGTCAGATAATTAATGCTTTGCAATGCAGTTAACAATACTTTTGAGTAATATTATTAATTTGACTTTTATTCCTTTTTAGTGCCTAAAACAATAGCAGATCGCTGTCTAAATTGTTAAATCCTGTAAATTCAAACAGAAAAACATATATTTATGATAGGGTTCTCTTTTTAAAGCAACCTTTGTTTTCAAGCCAAATTTCTGTGGGTTGGTACTCAGCACATTCTGCATAAAGTTAGATCCTCCCACACTGAAAAGGCAGGCAAAATTGATTGCCTATCATTTTCAGCATCTTGCTTCTCAATATTGGAAAGTATGCACACAGTCTGCGAGATAACTTGTCTTGTAAAATTAGGTGAAGCTTAGGCTGAAAAAGTGGGGTCTTTTAATATGGAAATAATTAGTAAGAGGTACTTACAAACAAGAAAACTTTTCTTAATCGTACATTACTGAATGCAATTTAATTGTAACACAGTAAGAGGCTTTCCGTAGGCTTTTGGTGAAAACATAAAGCTGAGCAGCTCACTTGAAACATTTACATTTTACAATGATAAAATAAAATGGAAAATGTACTTTTCCAACTCACCATAGGTTTTCATATTTGTAACTGCTGTGTGCTCAGCTAACTTCATTACAGCTCTTTAGAAAATACTGAATCCACAATGATGTTCCTTGGCTCTTGTGTAATGTTGGAAGAGTCAAGTTTTAATACTTTTTTAAACTAATGTTTACTATACCTTCATCCTTTGTGCCCAAATTTAGTAGTAGTTCTGTCCATTAGTGTACATCAATACCAGAACATATTTCATTGCCGCAGAGGAAGGATTCTGCATCAGTTCAGAGGCTGAACACAACATTCATGGGGAAAAGGAAAAAGGAAAACATATGGAAAGATTTCTTGAAGAGTTCTGCAAATTTCTGCCAAAGCCTCATAGATTTGATAAGAAGAATCTGTTTTGAACCACAAGAGGATTAGAATATGGAAAATAATGCAATCTGAAGAAGCAGAGAAAGAGTAGTAAGTGCTAAATATTTCTAAAAGTTAACTTTTTCATTCATTTTAAGTCTGTTGAAATATTAAAAGGTAACCAAACATATGAGGACTGTAAGAAATATATTCCAAATGCCTATGGAAAGACTGAAGTTGAGAAAGATCTACAGACACATTCAGAGCTTCAGCCAAAGGGAAGATGCAAACACCAATATTGGAAGATTGTAATGAAGAATGAAAATCAACAAAATCAACAAAATGCTGAAAAATTGGAGCAGGACAGAGAAGTACTAGAACAGGGAGAAAGTTCCTTAAGATCTAGGACATTGCATCAAGTAAATCAAATGGATAAAGTGACTGGTTTTCAATCTGTAACTAGGACCATGACAGATAACTAAATGAATAATATATTCACCAATACTCCTCTACTGAAAAAAGTAAGGGCTTAAAAATACAAAAATAGGTTATAAACCAGATATCTAGGTACAAAACACCACTGAAACACAGGGAATGCAAACCCAGTAAAGGTTTTGGCTTTGATAAAAATATTTGTTACATAAGTAGATACAGACTTCTGTTCTGTTAAGTCAAAAATACTCACTTTTTAATTCTTTATCCATATGCTCATAGACATCAGGGCACACATCTGGTGAATGATGTCTTGCAGAGTGTCCCTGCACTCCATGATTGGTATGGACGGTTGGACTATACCTGCTTTTTCTGTATACAAATCTAAGGACCAGGGATTACAAAAGAGAAAACAAAGTAGAGAAGGAGAGTATATATATATATGTATATGGGGTATTATTAGGACTGTAATGCTGTAACTTTTTTTGTGATTAATACTGGTGTGAAGAGCAATAAAGCTGTAAGTTAGTAATAGCGGTGTATTCGTCAATGAATAATTGGTTTATTAGTAACATATTAACTAAATAGTAAATTTTAGAGCTTCTTCTATCAGTCACATCTCTTAAAACATCTCCTCTTTAAACAGAAGAGAGTCAGAACTGGATGTACCACCTGCTTTAGGTAATTATTCTTATCAGTGTAGCACAGAATTAAAGAAAATCAATGGAAGTGTCTTTCTACATAGAACAGATTAGCAAAATCCAAAAAATTTCACAGTAAACTGTACTGAGTATCTGTAAATTGTGTTTTAGGTTTTGACCTTCCTTTATTAAAGTACATCATAAAACTCTCCCTCAAACACTCTCCCCCCCTCAAATTAGGGCCAGTTAATAGTTTTCCATATTACACTGATTCACCTCTTTCCCCCTCAAGGTAACCATAACCTGGTTCCCAGGGGCACAAACCTTCACAAAAAAAGCCAAACCAGAACCAAACAAATAACCAAAATACCCAAACCCCAGAGAATTTAAATAAAAGTTAAAACCAGAGCAATGAGAGTAGAAGTTTAAAACAAACTAATACAGGTCACAAAGTGCATACTTTTTCCACTGAGAGTAGTTGATAAATATTCAAGAGATGGATTTTCAATTTCTGATTCTTTCCAGTTAAATAGGCGGTAATTTTATGGAAGGTACCCAGTGGGTCAAACTCAGTTGTGTGTTACCTGAATTCAGGGATATATGAATAAATAATTGAAGCCCTGTTGCACCAGCAAACATGAAATAATGTAACCGTACCTATCCCTTGCTATGCCAGAATACATGAAAATGTTCTATGGGGTCTGATTGAAAGACACAAGATTATGGAATAAAGAGTAACTTTTAAATGAAGAAACAAATTGAATAAACCACTGCACATGCAGGTCAGTTTTAGAGGATATGCAGGAATACTGAAGTATAATACAACACCTCTTTATCCACCAAAATGGATCAAATAAGAAAAGTAAAATGAAGTATGTTGTGATTATGGCATTCTCAGAATCTGGGATGTCAATGGGAGTTTTACTACAAGGTGGGGTCTTGAACCTGTTTTTAAAGATGTTTTAATGAAAAACTGGCCCAGTTTTAAAAACATCAGCTCCAGCATCTCTGGGGAACTGAAAAAACAAACCATTTCCACTGAAGAGACAAAATAGCAATGAATTCAAAGACTACCAATCACTGAAATTGACGACATTTACAGCTGCTCTTTGCAATTTTAGCCATATATAACAGGGTTATGCTTATATCTCTTCAAGGAGATAATGTTCTGGAAGTATCATGTCATTGGTGGCTGTTGTTTCTCTTGTCAGGAGAGTAAATAAAACTGCCTGGCAGGAATTGCTCAGCCCGTGAGCTACTGCTTGTTAGTCTCCTCTTCTTGTGCTTTCGCCTCTTTTCTTGGGTCTGCCCTGACAAAATATTTAAATTGAGGTTCTATGTGCAATATTTATGTAATTTTAAAAATAAGTAGTATATTTTTTCTTCATATGAATGCATGCAGTTGGAACACAGCATAAGGTATTTTTTCATTTCTTTTCAGTTAGCTTTCAGGTTTATGACATATTAATAAATTTAAACAGTAGAAATCAGAGTTTAGAGAACAGAAAAATAAAAGCCTATAACATGGCAAATATCAGAGATCCCAAATTCACCTGTTAAATAATAAGAAATTTATAATAGGCTGACATTTGGAGGACAGTCTAAAGGGCAGAAAATTAAATTAATGAAGGTTTATGAAAGCATGAAAGACATTTAGGATAGAAGCATATCTAGGGGCTGAGATATTATGATGTTGGTACCTCTGGCCAAGTAGCAAGTGAAGCAACACGTGGTGAAAGAGAAGCTGGATTTAATGCTGATAATGTCTGTAAAGCAAATGTTACGGTGGGGTTCTGGTGGTGGTAAGCCGTAACCTTCCAAAAGCATCTCCAGCTGGGAGCCACTCAGCAGGCTACTACACACACATGCACACACAAACAGGACAGCTTCTTCAATAAGGCAATGGCAAGGAGTCCACAGGAGAAGTTTATTCCAGCCATGCGCGTAAAGTACATGCGGGGACGGAGACAAAGGAGAGGAAGAAGAGCGAGTGAAAGCGGAAGGGTCCAGGTTTATATACGGGGTCGGGAGGGGCGGAGAGAGAGCATCAGGGACCAATAATCTGAGGGCATGGGGTCGGTACACAGGCGGGACCAGGGTATGGGAGCCAATGGGGAAACTGAGGGAGTGGCGAGGGAGCAAGGACCAATGCGGGGGAACAGGGAAATAGGAGAACCTTCCAGATAAGGTAGAAAGGGGCGGGGAGGCCAACGGGCCAACCGGGGAAGCAGAACAGGGGTATATTTGCATAATGAAACAAAGCGCCCTGGAAGAGGCCTTTTCTGTCAACATAACCTAGAATTGCCACCTAGGCTCTTCCCTCCAGGGGACCCAGATGGTCCCTTGGTTAGCAGGCCCACCGGCCTCCACAAATAGCTGCTGCAGGCACCTGCAGCACGTTGGGCTATATTCTTTGTTCTATTGCCACACACATCCCACAGGTTTGTCAGAAATAACTTGGGGGACTCCTCATTTCAGTGGGAATAACTCATTTCTCCTTCTGTTAAGACAAAATTAATATTGCCATGTGATACTGCACTGAAAGGGAATGCGTATTCCATGGTGGGAGTAAATTATTTTTGTGCAGCTCAGGGCAAAAGGAAAGAAAAGCTGACTCAGTCAAAAAACCAATCGACTACTGTAGATGACAGCTGAGACAGAGATGACTGTGAAAGTGTTATGTTTTCTCCTGGACACCGTTTTGCAATGTCTGTGTTGCAATTTATTGAATTTTACTTCATGAACATTGTAGAACTTACAGTCATGAAACAAAGATTTCAAAACCTCCTTATTTTCCTAGCAGCCTGAGTCACTACACTTTACTGTACAGCTCAGATTGCCAGAACAGCCTAATCAGGGCAGTTCAGGTACCATGTAAAGTGTCTGGTTATCCACACTATCCCCCTTAGAGCTCCACACTAGCACATCTGAAGCAGTTCTGATAGTTGATATTTGCATCAGTTACTTTACATATTTCAGAGCAATGCAGGTATATCCCATTTTCAGTAAAACTCAAGGCTAGAAGACATACAGAGATACAATATTTCTAGGCACTGGAGGCAGTTCTCCATAATTTTGAGGTTTCCTCCATTTAATTTTAAAAAAGAACAAATAAGAAGCATTGTCAAAGCAGATGGAAGCATCGGCATGGGGTTCCCCAAGTATATTTTCTTAGTCCATAATTTCATATTGTCCTGGCAGACAAAATAAAGATTAGGTTTATTAAATTTGCAGACTAAGAGAGATTGCCAGTAGTTAGGAAGATATGTTCAGAACTCATATTGATCTCGACAAAAGCGAGATTTGGTCAGGAAAAAAAAGATGCTATTCGGAAGAGTAAGATAAATATCTAGCAAGAATTTAAAGGCACAATAAAGTCAGTGTGAGCAACAATTCTGTGAAAGATGTTCTAGGGGCTATTATGCAGCCTTAGTTAAGCATATGTCAAGATAATAGGTAAAATCAGCCACTGTACTATGATATAGAAACAGGTCTGTATGAGGCATGAAGTTGGTTTTCTGCTCTTGTACTGACATTGAAAACACGCCAGCTGATGCTTTAGATTTGATTCTGGCACTATCAGTTGGAATAACAAGAAGAGAACAGGGATAATGATACGATTTAGAAGCGGGTCCTAAGTGTGCTAAATTTCTTGCACAGGGAGTTGAACAGATACAAATATTGTAAGAGGCTTCATTAAAGAGTTCTGGGGAGTGGTAAGGAGCAATCTCTTCTTGTCACTTGGTAAAAAACAGAACAAGAAGTAATAGCAATAAATTTCAGCAAGGACTCAGGTGAGACATTAGGAAAAAAGCAGTAAGGACAATGTCTCCGTGGGACTTCTGTAAAGCTGAATTTCCATCCATTTATGGAGACTACAGTGACTTACACAATCTGTGAGGAGCAGCACAGCAGTGCCCGAAGACAGGGAAAGAGAGGAGACAAGATGACCTTTTTGTGCTTGTCTTTTGTACTGAACCTGAGTTGTGACTGAAGAAACGTGTGATTGAACCTTGTTCTTTTTAATAGTGAGGGCTGGTGTAGGAGAAGAAAACCCCTAAAATATATTGAGTATATGAGCTCCTCTGCTATATCAATGTGCACAGTATATCCATACATCTGTAAACAGACATCATCCTTAGTCCTGAAAACTGATCTCAGGATGTGAAACACAGATTTCAGGGTCACTTATAAGTTACTTGTTTTAACTTTAATTTCAGAAACCTGGCTAGAATGATTCATGAATGTCTTGTGATTCTGAATATTTTTGCAGCATAACCATGGCAACCCAATGTGATAGAAGCAGTGAATATAAAAAGATGTTGAGACTTCTTAAGAAAAGAAAAACCAATGAAAATAGAATATAAAATAATGGAAATTGTACACTTGCAACATTATATACACACTGAAATTCAATAAACTAATCCTGTGAAAGCACTAAGGATCTATTCTTCTACTGCTAAATACAGGTGAAAAATTTACTTCTCAGTATTGACACCAGTCCAATAATAACTGGTTGAAGTCAACAAACAAAAGCATCATTGAAAAGCAAGATGGCTGTTGGTTTCTGATCACTATTATGAAATAAGTCTTTATCCATCCTTCACCCTCCTCACAGTTATAAAATAAAGATAACCATTATTCTTACTACTTAGCCCATCTGAGGACTTCTTGCTGGCTTTTAGGGATTAATGTTTGATTTAACTTCTCAACTTCCTCAAAGATTACTCTTTCTTTAAACTTCAGTATTTATAAAAATACAGCTTAAGCTTTTTTTTCCTGCTTCTTCCCCTTTCTTATGCACCATTACTCATTGTGAAAACAGGTGCTGCAGTTAGACATGTGAGACTTAGACACTTCAGAATATTAATGGCAGAACATTTCCCTTTAATGTCTTAATCACTGTCTTCTGAGGTTGTGGCTATTTCATTTTGCATTTAAGAGGCCTCCATTTATCCAATTTGTGTACCAAAAGTACTACTGAATTTCAGTTTCTCTAATCCTTCATCTTCTTTTAGTTTCTCTGAAATACAAAAAATAGGCACAATTTATTTTCCGACGTACCTTTTGACCTTGGCCTCATCAGACCAATTATCTCATAACTACTATACCCTTCTATTCTCACCTAATTCAGAGGTGGGTTTGTATCTGGATACTCAATTTCAGTTGTAAACCCACTTTTAGTTGAGTCAGAACCAGTCCATGCAGGGAGACAGGACTTTCTATTGCCTAGACAGCCTGGATCCTTTCTCCTGTGAGAAAAGTGGTGGTTAAAGTAGGGGAAGGAAAAGAATAGTAATGATCTGGATTCAGAGACCTCCTATAGTTCTGCATCATAATGACAAAAGAACTTGAAAGCTGGTCCTGCTTCTCTATTAACCACAGGGTAGGTAGGTAAAGTTGACTCTTCCTTCCAATGATTATTTCTAAGTAGTGCAGAGTCAAAATGTATTGAAGTGGTAGAATTACATGACCCTGACAAGTTTTTTATCTACTAGACACTTATCTTGCTGAGCATGGAATTCCCTCAGGAGATAAATGCCACCTTGTCCCTTTTCCAGATAGCTCCATCCGTTCTCTGATATGCCTTAGGGTTGCATGGAATTTAACACCAACAAGTTATGCATGAATTTGCTCAAGGAATTCCTTCTCTGTTCATCAGTGATGGTTAATTGACCAAGAAATTTCATCTGTATATCAAAAAAAGCTCAAATTAAAAATATTTTTCCAGAAAAGTTTTAAATTATAAAATACTAATTCTAGGATGACTTTTTATTTTGACTTATAAGGCTAGTTCAGTTTTTGTGTGAAACAATACCATTTGCTTTAAAAATATAATCTGAGTTTGCAAAAATTCTTCAATAATGTCATGTAAAGAGCTCAGCCTGTACAGACTGATTTCTAAGAGATGTTTTTGGTAGCAATCTATTTTTAATAGGCATAATATTATCATACTATTACATAAACTGATGTGAATCTTTTGCTTTGGCAGAAGAAGGATATGATGAATCCCACTGAGTTTCCGGAAGCTTTCAGGATCATGCAGAGGAAGCAAGAAGCTCCTTGAAGATCTGCCTGCTACTTTTGTACTTTTCTTTATATTATTTAACAGTTTACTGACTTCAGAGCAGAGATACATACATACTACTGCATTTTCCTGTTCCCGCCTCTCCTGATACACAGGACAAAAACCTTTGCTCTTGCTGGCCTTCTGTGTTCCAAACCCAATCTGATTAACTGAATTACCATTTTAGGGGCCCTTAGGGATTTCTGTATGGACTGGAAAGCTCCATACATCAGCTCTACCACAGGAGGGCACAACTCTACCAATGCCTATGCAAATCTCTTCTGCTTTTGAACTGCAGTAAAGAAAACCAACAAATCCGGAACGCTTCTTATGTACCAGAGTCTTGTTATTATTATAAAGCCTGTCTTAATTTAACAAGAGTTTATCTAGGTAATCACAACATCATGTCTAGAACATTCTCTTTTCTAATATACTACAGCAGACATCTTATTCTCTTATATGGCTCCAAATTGCAAAAGGGAGGAAAGCACCTCTAGCTGCAAATGTACAAAGCCGTAAGCAGACAAGTGTGCCTAGCCAGGAGCAGGTATTTTCACTGAACTGTCTCTAATCGTGAAACTTTTCCATAAGTTACCACAGTACTGCATAAATATTGACTTACTGCCTTCATAACCCTGTTGCTCATTGCCTCTAGGGTCACTAATGCTGCTGCTCTCACTGGAATGTGAGCTTTCCACAGCTGAGGCACAAGGCTTTCACTGGATCTTCTGCACAACTGGCTGTTTAGTGTCACTCTCAATTGTGTCAGTGAGACACAGATCAGAGCAAAGTGCTTTAGCAGGTAGATCAAAGTAAAACAGCACAATGGACTCTGGAGTAGCACCCCCATGCTTTCACTAAAGGTTCAGGAAATTTCCTGGCAGATGGAGGCAAGTATACTCACATTATGGCAATTCCATTTTCCTAATGAGGCCATTGCAACAACATCAACATAGAGCAGCCCAGATGGCTGCAGTATCTTGTCATCTGTGATTAGGAAAGTGCAAAAACATTCCTCTTGCTCTGCAGACTCTCCTTTGTCTCCACAAAGACTTCTTGTTCTCACATAGGATGAGCTAGTGAATGGCATATTGTCTCCCATTTTTAAAGGAGAGTTTCTTTATTCCTCTCTACTCTTAATGAAATAATTTCACTACTGGGAGCTGAATTTTCCTTTATTGAAATATAATTAAATGAGGTTTTTTTTAGAGAATATTGACAAAGCTGTTTTCATAGAGTAGAATTAATCAACAACACTGTTCTTTTGTGTTCTTTAATGGGTGATTATTAGCTGTATGTGGGCAGTCAGTAACTTGAATTATGGGATGTTGCTGTACATATACGTGGCTCACAAGTTTGTTACTTCCTCCTCTTTAAAGTCCTGGCTTGTAGACAATCTCAGGGAACCACTACTATCCCAATGTAACCTCTCAGTCCCCCCAAGGGTCTGAGAAGAGCTCTGAGCATTTTTCTGAGCTTGAAACTTGCCTTTAGCCCAGAATAAATAGGATGAATATGAATTAAACATAGACTTTTCCTGTATTGCACCAAATAGGCTGTATCTGGTGAATGGGGTAGCAGACCTGTCAGCTGGACATTTCAGCACAACACTATTGTTATGCCCTCATAAAATCATTTTTACAGTAAATGAACTTATTAGAGATACATTCATCATTATTTTCTCAGTTTATTTCCATTTCATTTCTTATTTATACTAGATTTATAACATATAGAACTCATACATAACATGCATCTTTTTAATATTGTTTATAGAAAAACTTTAAGGCGATAAATTGCATTGTCTACATTATTCCCATCTATCAGCATGCCCCCAGTTCCCTTCATCTCAACTGTTAACACTGTTATAATGATAAAACAATATGGGAGCATCTGGCTGGATTTTTTTAAGCAAACAGCAAACTGGGTTTAGCTTAGGACTTCTAGGGTGCTACCAGAAGGTGGAGGGCACACTGCTGTCCTCATGTATGAATGTACTGAATTTTCACTGTAGGAGAAATTTCCAATCACAGAAATCCCAAGAAGCTCAGGCTGATTTCAGTTTGTTTGTTGTGCTTGACACCACAGGATAAATGAAAAGCTTTTTGGAAGGATACCCATTCCCCCTGGCATAGCATTCATTTAATGATGTTCACAGTTATCTTTACAGCAAAGATACTGGCTTATTATGAGCTATCACTGAGCTTGCGGTGCCATGGCTCTTGCAAGAAACTGCCAAAATTGATACAGACTGCAACAAAATCAAGCTGAGTAAATTAGCTGTGTACGGAGTCACATAAAAGTCACAGTGCATGTTAGGAATCGAGCTGGGGATACTCAGTCTGTTCTATATAGCACATATCAGTATGCAGTCACATGGTAAAAGAGGAATATAGAGTTTTCACACAGATGTGTCCATGGCAACTGACAGACTATTTTCACTTGTCTCCAAAGATGTTTCCAGCATAAAGGACTCCATTAAAACTCACAGATAAATCCACACTCAGAAAGGATACCAACTGAGTCTTTGCTAAACTTGTATTTTGTTTTGACAGGGGCATGGGACTTCTTTGTTTCACAGGCCAACTACCAGTCCATTTTTATGGCAGAAAAAAACAATGGTGAGGTTTTCTATACACAACATATAAAAATGCAAGAATTTAAGAATATTGTAAAATTATATTAAATCTAGATCATTCTGTACCCATCCACACAGTGAGTTACGACAGGTTAAATGTCATCTATGAACACCAAGAATCAAAATAATAAACAAGTAGATGTTGGAACCCTTGACTGGAGCACACAAACAAAAACACCTTGGAGCCTTGCTGGTCTTTGCCTGCCTGAAATAGCTGCGATGTTACAATGCCCTTGAAACAGTTTTCCCAAAAGTGATGAGAAGCTGCAAGAACAATGAGGAATAGCACACTATGAAAAACCTGTCACCATTAGATTACAAGGAAATTAAGCGGTTCAAGACAGTATGAAGAATAAATCACTCTGTTTGATTCTTCGATTAAGATGGCCATTGCACACATCTGTGCCATGGATCACAGTATTAAAGGAAACTCGGCATCCATTTCTAAAGCAGAACATCTATTACAAATTCCTACCTGCATATGCCACATCATGCAGTAAGTCTTTTAGTCTTTAAAAGAACCCCTTTAGTTTTTGCCCCAGTGTAGCAACTTTTAAGGGCTCTTCTGATAATTTTTATCATGGAATGACCTGTCTCCTCTTCCAGTTTAACATGGCCTTCATTGAAAAAGAAGCAACATATTTTCCATTGAAGATAGACATTATTTTTTACTGCATGGATCTTTCACTATTTGTTTTTATTTTACCAGATTTAATTGCTTTAATTTTACCAGAATACCTTATTTTTGGCCAATTCTTACCTTTTTTAATACGCTTTCTGACTTCTGAATCACATTTGTTTGCTCATCAATCTGTCTCTCCATTCCCTACAGGCTCTCTGCATAATTGTATTAGAAATAAACTCACTTCTGGATACAATTCAGTGGAGATAAAGTCTTTGAAGCAAAAGAAAGCTGTTTATTTGTAACAAGTCAGCTGAGCCAGAAGCATACCTCCCCACCAAAAGCCAGAGACACACACCTTCCAACAAAATGGCAACTTTTTATACCCTTTCACAGCCGGGGGCGGTCCCTGTCCCCTTTCCCATTGGCTGAGTACTCGGGAGCTTAAATTCTTTCCTGATCGCCTACTTTTCTGTCCCCTCCCCTCTCATCCTCCTTCCCTTTTGGTCAGGTCTTCAACCCCACCCCTCTCCCAGTTCTCAACAACTCCCAACAGATTAACCCAAACAAATACAAACCGTAGCTAACAACAAATAGGGAACAGAACCAACAACTTTCATTATTTTACTCAATAATCTTTTTGGCTGCAGCAAAATGTTACTTAATCTCTCACAACTGTAATATTCTTCTCTTGAGCAGTCATTCACCCAGTAGGTTCGAAACGATTTCCTGCAAGAAATCCAAAAGTTTGTAAAGACAACTCTGGGAAGCTGTGCAATTTTGATTAATAACAACAACCTCAAAAACATCAAGCCTCATTGACACTGAAGAGTTTGAGCTCTTCAGCACAGCTGAATCCTCTGATGAGCTCCCTTAATTTCTCAAAGCTTGCCCTTTTGAAATAATTAAAAAACTGTAATTAGTAATCCAGTTGGTTTATTTTTCTATTAATTTTAAATTGACTGAACTCAGGGCAACTCAATCTGGAATAATTTCCTGGGAGCAGCTCTTTTCAGTAAGTTATCTCCTACCATTCAGGCTGCAAAATTATACAGCCTGCTCTTGGTTCAATGGTTAGTAACAAGTCCGTCATCTGTTATAGTCAGAAACTCATGGGACTACCCAATACTGTCAGTATTTTGTCTTCAGGCTATATAGAGGAAAATTAAGTGTCCCACAGTGAAACAGTTGCATTCAGAATCATCATTTTTTGTACTAATATTAAATTGGTCCTGAAGTTTTATAATAACAATATCTCAGAGATATGCCTGTGGCATATTTCAGAAATGTATTTTACAGAAGACCTAAGCTTGCAGTTTCAGTCTTTCAGGCTCAGTCTAAAACTCAATGTATTTAGTGTCCAAATAAGTCAAATGATCATTAATATTCCTCATCACAAAAAACACCAAGCAAAATGTACCTGCAGGATTCCTTTTCTTATTGTTTCTCTAGCTCAGTTATGATTAAATAGATAGAATACATTCTGATGTTTTGGTCTGGTGTGTACCAGTTGTGACTTCTGAGTCATAAACTGGAGGCAAAATATTCAGCAGTAATTAGTAATAGACTGTCACTGAAGCAAAACCATGGAATCTCCCATTCACATCAATGATATCTTTTCAGTGTCATTTAAAGTCACAGGTCCCCTATTTATCATAAATTTGTGAGCATACAGCAGGAAAATTGAGAAAACTACGTGTCTCTGAACTAATTTCACTATATTTCATCTAGAAAATTACTCTTCTAGTGGATAAGATACATTTTTTCCTATGACATTCAAACAGACTCGCACATACTAACTGATGGTATTTGATTCCTCTGCACCAAAATATTAATATTTTTAATATTCAGAAAAAACCCTCATCATGCTTACAGGCATTTTCTATCATGCACATTCAGCCAGGAATCAGATGTGATGGAAATAGTGCCTTTTACTGGATTTTCAAAATTCCTTTGTTACTTTTGGAAATTCTATTGAAAAACCCTGATTTAATAAATCCCCAGCCCTAGTCAGTCTGATTTATCTTGATGAGAATACACACATGCTAAGGGTAAAAAGCTGAAAAAGGATACAAAATTGCACTGAAAATCTTGATGTTGCCTTAGAGAAACTTCCTAAGATAACACTTCTCCATGTGATAGAATTGCTAATGCAAGGCTTTCACATGATTAATTTAATGAATATTAAAACTGTGCTTTATTTTCATCTAGTTCTCATTACTTTCATAATGAGATATTTGCATGCATATGCATTTGTGTGTAGGATAATGTGCTACACGTCATGACTTAAGGACAGATAAAATGGTATAATGTGTATTCATGCTGTACTTGTCTGGGATCAGGTCAGATCTGATGGTCTGGATGTATGATCAGGTTCAACAAGCAATGGAAAACAAACTAAGAATTGCTTAAGAAAAAAAGGAACTAAAGGAAATGTACAAACTTATCAGAGTCAGTGAAAGCACTACAAAAAGACCTGTGGCAATATGAACAGTTATCCATTTGTATTACCAGGAGGATAGTTAAGACAGAAAACTTTTTAGTATCTATTATTTTGAATGAGATTTAAAGTTAATTATTACCCACCACTTCAATCCCAGCAAATCAATACAAAACAGCCTGTTGTGTGGCTTGTTGCCTCTGCTTTATTTAGAAGTTACGCTGCTTTTTTATACATATTTGTTTTTATTGGATTGTCAGTGTTATTCAGCTTTGCATAGCCAAGCAGGTTCTTTTAAACCTATTTGCATTTAATTGTAAGAACACAAGTAAATAGAGCTTAACTTTTTCTTAATTAAACTCCAAACAACAAATCATCATTACTACGATACCCTGCAGGGACAGAGATTAGAGTACATAGCCAAACCTTTAAGTCCTTAAAACCTTAAAGTGCCTGCAATGCAATATTTACAAAACTATCAGAACAGTTTGTGTGTTTGTTAAAGAGGCAAGAATATGTTAACAAATTATGTTAGAGTAAATGCTTTATGTGGTTCCATGTTCTCTTCTCCAGGGAAAAAATCGCATGTCAGGAAGCAGCAGAAACAACCAACAGTTATATTGCCTACATTTCTAATGAGATCTGACCTTGAGTTCATCCTTCACTGATTCAGGGATCATCAGCACAGTCTGCCACTTGATGCTGGTGATCCTCCCATGGCTTGAACCATCCATCTCAAGTCTGCCCAGATCTGAGGTGTATGTAGAACAAACTGCCAGCACCAGGCACAAAGTCCTATCTTGCTGATAGGCAACTTTAGCCATCTGTGATTAGAAACAAATTCAGGACAGGAACAAAAGGGTTTCAGATTTATTTCTGCATTGCCTTTGCTTGGAGCAATTCAAAGGGATGTATTCTACTTTTCAGTATCAGAGGATGAATGTGAATCATGGTCTGAGCATTTCAGTGTGGGCCAGTATAATGAAGAGAAGAACTGTAACTTACATGGTTTATGTTAAGAGTGGCTGCCAGGCCAGTCCAGGGGACCACTGACTTTCTCACTACACTTCATCTGTTTGGCCAGGGACATTAGAGTGCCCAGCTTGAGGTGCCCTGGCTTATGATCAGTTTCTGGAACTAAAACAAAATAAATACTAATGAATTGATATAGTAGTATCACCAGTATACCCACTGAATAATCATGAGATGCACCCTAAAGATTTCTGAGTATTTATTAAAGACTACAGTTCCTTTGTTTTTAATTTTCTTTTAAACCCTGAATCATAGAGCTACAGGTCACATTTTCAAAGGTTCATTAGCACTGTGATGTCTATGACCTTAGTTATTTTTCATTCTTATTTATTTTTGGAAAGCTGATACTTTTAAATAGCTAACAGTACCCGTACTTGGGTTTCATGGCAAAAAAAGACGTGTTATGGGTCATAACTCAGAATTCACAGAATCATAATTAATCACATTCACTAAAGTGAAGGACTCAGCCTGCAAATAATATCTCTAATGATGGTGTGTGAGAGAGGAAGAGAAGGGGAGAGAGAAAGACAGGTGGACACAGATCTCTGGCTTGAGCCCATTGCAGAAAGTCAGGAAACATAGATATATGTTTTAGGATTTTCCTGTGAATGTTATAGTTGTGAACTATTAACTGTTAGAGTCTGCCCCCTCAAATTAGTCTTAACATTCACTTGAGATTAACAGTTCATGAAATAGCATTTCCTACTAGCTGCAGACGGTGTCTAACTTAAGCAATAGGTGGAATGACTGGAGAAAAATCCAGGGAATGCAAGAATAATAAGCAACCTGCAAACATAAGTATGGTTTGAAGAAACTGAATTTGTTTAATATAGGGAGAAGAGGTGAAGTATAAAACTTCATATATACAGCAAGTGCCTGAAAAGAAGAAAATAATCTGTTCTTCCTGTCAACACAGATAAGATTAAAAACACCCCAAAGATCCCTAGCTGGACAGGGAAGACAGCAGGGATTGCTAAGCACTGAAACAGATGGCCCTCACGGGCTATGAACTCATCCCCCAGCTGGCCTGTTTGGGTATTAAAAGTAAAACTAATGAACAAAAGGACAGTTCTTCTTGGTATTAAGAGAAGCAAAAATAACCCTAAGAATGACACTATTTAAGTGTATTCTGACAGTAGGACATGATGGCAGTGTGTGTGGGTGTTGTAACACTCAGAAATATAGGACAGCAGCTTCACAAGTTTTCCATTGTGACTCTGGAGCAATGTAGTCTCCACCTGGTAGCTCTGAAAAGATCACATAAATTTGTGACCAGAAAGCAAAATACAGATGATTTTTTTTTGTATTTATTGTGAATGGATAAATATTAACAGAAGAGGGAAGCTGGACTGCAGTGACTAAATTGCTATGTTTATGTGGTTTTCTATTTTTCTATCTTTTTTATTGCCTTAATCCTGTGTGGTGTCGTTCAAGACAACTTGGACACTGATGTAATTCCTTCCTTTTTTTTTTTTCTATAGATTCTGTATTATGATATAGCTAGAGAACATAACAAAAACCCCCAAACCAAAAAACAAAAAAAGCCCAGATTGCACTTAAAAGCCCACCTTTTTTTTTACATTTCAAAACAGTCAAATAACTGATTAACTTCAGTTTTTAAAGATCAATTCTGCAATGGTACCTTATTACCTTAATGATGCATTCATGAACTACATGAATGGAGAACTCAAACATCTTTCTGCAAGAGTGAATTTCCTTGTGCAACTCTCACCCTAATTATTCAGGAAGGATGGACTGTCTTTTCATGCCAAAGGTGCAACTGTTAGAGGCCTTAGGTAATATGAAGGTGTTGATGGACATCCTCAGAACAGGCTCATACATTCTCCTTGGCTTTGTTTTCCAGACATTTTAGGCCCTTTTCATTCAACAAGGATACTTTATTTCCACTTTATAAGCCCAACTGCTGCCTGAATATAAGGTAGTAGGAAATAAAGGCACAAGCATAGAAATAAAGGCAGAGGAAAAAAAGTGGGCTATTCTCAGATCCAATCTCCAAAGGGATAGAACACAAAAAGGGCAAGGATATAATGTTTTCTATTTCATATACTTACACCAGTGAGACAAGTTGTTTGCCAGCATCAGATGAAATGTTTAACAGCCTGTAAGATAATAGTCTGCTTCTCAGACAGGAAAAAAAAGAGACAAAGATTTGTAGAGCTTCAATGCAGGTTGGAGTAAGAGTAGAAAATACAGCCCCCTCCATTCCCAGACATTTGCTCAGCAAAGTGGATTAGACCTCCTGACTGGACAGAGGATAAGTCAACTTTTAAAGAAAACACATAAAGAACATGCTTCTATTAAGTGCTGTTATTTCTTGGAAAAAAAATAAAGACACCCCCCCTCAAAAAAAAAAACAAAAAAAAACCATTTTTTCAGCTCACTGATGATTTTTAGGGAATAAACATTTTGTTCTAACATATGGCATCCTTAAGCACTTTCCAGTGACTTGGGTAAAGACTGATTTGTTCAATGTCACTGATGTGGCAGGGTTTGTCATTCTTGATCTGCCACCAGCACAGGTCCAGTTAGGACAGAATAATTTGGAACTTCACTTCGGCTTCCTGTAAGCTATTACTACTCTGAATTGAAGAATGTAGAGGGAGATAAGATAGATTTGAGCTACAGGCTGTGGGACACGCCTGCAGAACGCCATGGCAGCACAGAGAAGCTTGTCTCTGCCTGACCCTGGGGGAAGGAGATGCCACCCGGCAGAGCCCTGCGGAGAGGAGCCTGCCGGAGCCTGCCGGACGGGTGGGCAGTGCCTCATCACCCCCACATGAGGACACTGAGAAAGTGCTGCTGATGTGGCAACGTGTGAGAGGTTGCTTAGTCAAAAATACCACATAAGGAAATACTGTGTCTTGAAGAAGTGTATAAAACCAGCTTGTTTCTCTCAATGAACGTCTCAGTATCCCTGCCAATCTGAGTCTGTGCATCAGTTGTTACAAAAAAGAAAACACCAACCTTTTTTCCTCTGTTATCTGGATAAAATGAGCTCAGTAAGAGAAACAGAAATTATTTCACCTTAAAAACGCTTTTGGGAAATGGAAACTTTGATTCAAAGTGACAATTCTAATAATATTTCCCATTTTTTTTGAGTTTTCTTCAGGCTGTGAAAAAAACCAAATCAAAAAAAGAAAATAAAATTATTTGAGGGGAAGATAGAGAAACTGTTAAACAAAAGGGCACAAAGCAGAGGTTGCAACCAAGCAAAAATATTAAATTAAGTATATTTTTGGTACATTTAGGCATTAATAACGTACCTTTAATAGGGATATTAAGTCTTTAAATCTTTTAGGCTTAATTAATTAAGCCTAGTAAACTTTTTGTGGGATAGATTTTAAGCAGTTGCAAAGCAGGTTAAAGTTGTTGTTAACCACTTTTATATGGCTAGTATTTTCAGAGACAAGGATCAGAGCAGATTTTAAAGTTTGCCCCTAGAGAACTAAATAACCCTTTTATTTCAGTAACATATTATACAATATTTACATAATACATGTAAAAAGGATAGAGCCAGAGGATTAAGCATGTTCTGAAAACTGTGTTTCATCCTGTTCTAGGAATTTGTCATGAGGAGGAGAAAAAACCCAGAATGTTACCTTTTATGTACTACACATCAGTCTATCTTTCCTTGGAAAGTAAATCTGCTAAGTAGCAATCAAGTCAAAACAACATTGACTGAGTTATATTTAAGGGCATAACTGTCTAGGGTAAGATTTTTGTCACATTAATTTGAGGGCAGTCTAATTTGACATCCTTTTACAGTTCAAGGTGAATGCTAAAGGTAAAAAAAAAAGTAGATACCTTTCTCAATGTATAGACATGTTTTCATAGAATGACATGATGTTTGCAATTTTATGTGTCCAGCAGGAGGAAGAAATAAGAAGACTTAAGGAGTAGGAAATTCAAGGCTCCAGTAGTCAAAGTGCTAGCTTTTTAGCTCCTGTGTGTTTATTACTGTCAAACCTGATTCAAATGATGTATTATCCAATCTCCAAATTTTATTATTTTACCCTACATACCTTTCACTCAAGTGACTGACCTTAATTCTCTGCAGTCATTCTAATAATAAAATAAGTCTCTTGATATGATTTCCTCCATAGATCTTTTGATATTCATCACACCTAGATAACATAAATGATTTATGTTGTGAAAGTGAAAGGAAGAAGCCTTCAGTTCTGTTCAGAACTAAAATTATCAGGTATTTTTAACAGTGCCTTGTTATGTCTTTATTATGCCAACTGACCCATTTTGACTTCAGATCATCTGGCAGAAAATGAGCTTCTGGTGAAACTAAGAAAGAGGTGAAACTAAATTATAACTATTATGTTATAATATTGGCTGGTCATAATGCGCTTTCTTCGTGTAGGTATGATTTCATGAGGGCAACTTGATTAATATACGAATGGGAAAGAAAAGGGTTTCCATGGAGTTGAAACTGCAGAATTAAATCCCACTTCCATGAAATTTAATGAGGCCAGAATTTCATCTCTGTCCTTACATTTTCAAAATCAACCTCCTAAAAATATTTAGGCCTGTTGAAAGGCTGGGTCTAAGTTCACAAAAACCTCCTCAGTACCTTGAAAAATGCAGCTATGTTAAATTCATGAGTCCGTTTTATAGGAAAAAAACCCATTTACTGGTAGGAAAAGTTTTGGACTTAATATTCTTACTTAGATTTAACGACATATAGCAAGGTGATAAAACTTACGGAAATAAAAGAGAAAACAGTGGAGATGATGTGTAGGAAGCGATAATGGAACTCAACACTGGAAAGCTTTCTTGAAGTAAATTCAGGAAAAAAAAATCTGAAATCAACAATATCATCAGATACTAAGGAAGAATAGGAATAATCTTGGCAGTTCTCTCTTATGAGCTCTACTTCAAGTGGAAAATTTTAATTTCACATAAGCCAGAAATGCATGTAGCATCTCATGTTCTTATCTTTCTTGGAACATTTGAAATATTTGAAACTCTGGAAAAGAGAAAAGGGGAGTTTTTTGATCGAGTACCCTGGACAATGCCAACATTTCTTAGAAAAAAAAATAAAGCCAATGCCAAGAACTGAACAAATTTACAACCTGTTGGCTAGTTTCTGTGAAAACTCACTGCAATTATTAAAGATGATAAATTAAATATAAATATATGGTGTATTAAATATTTATAACAAAATAGGAATTATTATTTAAGTACCTGGAAGTCCAGGAAATCAAGATTTCTTGCAGCTACTTAAAGACTTTTTGCTAGACCATAAAAGAATACATCTGTTTGATATATTTCAAATTTTATTTGATAATTTCATACTATAAAACATCTAATCCACTCACTATAATAACCAAGGTTTTACCATACATAAAGGAAAGGGAGGGGGGAAAACCTCTTGCTAAGAATCCTGAGGCAGAGAGATCATATATTGTAGTGAAGATAGTTCACTAGATCTCTTGAGTAAACTTATACCAAATTCTTTATTGTGCTTCCTTTTAGGTCATGTCACATCTCAAGCCCTAGGCTCTGTTGTCTTTAGATATTCTTTTTTATTAAGTGAAGAGAGCTAAATTCAGGTTTTTAGTAGACTGGCAAAATACTTAATTTAAATTTTTTGAGCACATTTTAAAGGAGATTTTTTTTAAAGTAGACAGTTTTGCTATTTTGTAGTTGACTGTCAGAAATCTTTTGTAGGCAACAACTTATTTTATCCAGTTTTGAATAAATGGAAAATTTAATTGAGGAAAAGACTTACTTTTCAATGTCCTTCTTCATAACATGTGAGGAATGAAAACCTTCTAGTCTGAGTCTGTGCAAGGCTCTGTCGTTTATCAAAGTGTCTTTTATCAAAGGACAGTGACTTCTAATTTCCTTAACACAACATTGGGCTACATAAGGTACTTGAACAAAATGAATTCAAGGATTTTCATTTTAAGAGTAAAGCCTGGCCTGAGGTCATACAACTCCAAAGATCACTCTTTATTGCTTTCATCACTGCACAATTCATTCATTGACCAGACTGAATGAAAAGACTCTCAATCTATGCATCTCTGTTTAAAGGGTGATGGTTCAGACTAGTAACTCTCACTCACCATCCAAGATTACAGACATGGATTCCTGGATTCACTGTTTTCTATATGCTACTCTAAGAATTAAAACATTCTTTTTAAAGTAATCACTCACATCACTAGATGTTTATTATCTTTAACTGTTTACCAAAATGTATGGGAAAACACATTACATAAAAGGCTGTTTGAGGAACATGTAATTTTCCACATCAAATGGGTACAGCAAGGTACTGAAC
Source organism: Gymnorhina tibicen (assembly GCA_013399875.1). NCBI lineage: Eukaryota > Metazoa > Chordata > Aves > Passeriformes > Artamidae > Gymnorhina > Gymnorhina tibicen. The sequence goes on from VXAZ01006211.1 coordinate 27,646, forward strand.
ATGGTGTTTTGTGTGAACTGTATTAGCAGCATCTTTCCCAACCTCCTCAAACAAATGCACTTACCATGGATGTAGTAAAACCTGTAAAATAAATTGGAAGTAACTCTTATTTTGTACCTATTGGTAAATTACATGACATTTCTGCCAAAAAAGCCTCACAAGCTGCCATACCAGCTGGAAATCCTTCAGTTTAGTATAACAAGTGCAACCCTGAAGAGCTTTTATAGATATGACTAATTCAGTTTAGCTTCATTCTAAATTAATGCATTGGGACAACCAATAGTAAAGCTATTAAAAGAGTGAAATGACAGTGTAATTGTCAAAATTTCTCCCTTAGCCTGCATTTAGGAAGACAGTTTTAGCTACATGGATCCCCAGTCAGTAGCAGAGACAGGCATACATTACATTCAAAGTTACATGAGGTTTTTGGGGACAGGACTTGAAGAAAACAGTGTTACCCACTGAACAGCATTATATGCATGCATATGAAATTTATTTTAGTTAACATGACAAAAGGGATGACACTTAAATTAGACAAAGAAGGCTCCCTATCAGGCAAAAGCCTGTCCAAGCAGATGGGCTTTCCAATACACTTGAAGGTCAAGATATTCTAGATCGTCAAGTGTGTCAGTCAGCATGAGATTTTATAATCTCTCTCTGTTGTAGCTACTGGATCTAACCTGTACATATCTCAGCATTTAAAATATAAGGTCCTGAAAGCAGCTATCCAAGCAAACTGAAAAAGAAGCTAGATCTTCTTTTGTTAAAGAGAAAAAAAATCTTGTTGGGTCTATTTGGATGAAGGTAAATAGGGAAGTTTATTTCCACTGTGGACTTTCACATAAGCAATCCTATGAGAATAAATTCTCAAAGACAGGGCAGGCTGTCTTGGTTTGAAAGACAGATGTCTGCCAAGGAAGGCAAGAACCTCTCTTGGAATGGAAAATATGACCCCCTTCCCTCTGAATTAGTATAACTTTGAAATTACAGGGCTTTCAGGCCCCATATGGGAAAAGGAATAGCAGTTCTTTGTTAGAATATATATGTATGTGACAAGGCAAACAACCACCAACAACAGCAGCAAAACCAAAGCAAAGCAGAAACCCACCACCAGCCTTCTCTCGGCTGTCGAGCACCGTCCCCGTTGGTGCAGTTCCGGTCACAGCCGGCAGGGGCGCTGTTGGCTCCGGCCGGGCAGGGCAGGTGCGATGATTCCCCCGCGGCTGCAGGGGGCGCTGTGGCGCGAGCGCGGCCGCCTCTGTGCAGTGGGTAATGGCGGGCGGGCCGGCGGGAGAGACAGAAAAGGGGATTCCTTTGCAAACCCCCAGCGGCAGCCGGTCCCGGTGCCCCTCCGGATGGCGAAATGGGCTGCAGCAGGAACCTCGGAGCGGCGGCTGGAACGGCAGGGACGAGCAGACTCCGGGGTGGCAAACAAAATGTAGCAGAAACTCCGCAGCCATAGCAGGAACCGCGGGGCCTCGGGCAGACACGGGGTATCGGGTTAAAGTGTAGCGAAAAACCTGAAGTAGCGGCGGAAGACAGTGGGGCTGGGCAGCAGCAGCTGGGCTCCCTCGAAGGGGCTCGGGGCTTGGGGTCCCAGGTTTTCCCATGGGGCACCCCAGTAGAGGGTGATGGTCCTTTTCCAGTGAGGTTGGGTGTTCAAAATGTCCCAGTTCAACAGCTGCTCTTAGGAGCAGAGGCTCACCCACAGTAGGAGAAGCAGTGGGAGGACAAAAGCTCCACAGTTGCAGTGAATCCTTTGGGGAGCAGCAGTCCAGCACCAAACGCCATCTGTCTCCACTCCATTCCTGAGAGAGAGAGCGAGGAGCCGAGCCCAGCCCCTCACCCCCAACCCAAAATCTCGTGGTATCTCTGCCCTTCCCAAGAGAAAACCCCCCAGCTAACAGAGTAGCCAGCTGCACCGTTCCCCCTCATCTTCCTCCCAGCCACATCTTTTGTTCTCTTAAGTACCAGTCGTTATCATCTCTTAGACAACAAATGGGACAAAATTCCCTGAGAGAAAGAAGAAACTGGAAAAATCCTAACCTCCAACACAGGCAGTGGATATTTAGTCCCAAATAATGATGGCTGTTACAAATACAGTTGAGGAGTTGGCTTTCATAAATGGTTATGAAAGTGAGTTACTTAATATATTATTGTTAATCGTTATGTTACTGTTAATTGTTAAAATTGTTAAGACATGTTCTTGTTAAAAGTTCTTGTTAAAAGTTCTTGCTAAGAAGGGGGAGGGATGTGGGTGTTAACATTTGTGACCTGTTTAGCATAAAGGGATAACTGGAAGACAACCACTGGACAACAACGAGCCAGTAGGAATACTCCAAGGAGGTGGAGCTAGTGAGGGTATAAAAATTGTTACCCTCCCCCACAGTCAGTAGGTGTGCTTCTGGCCGTCTCCTGTCTGTAGCAGTGTGCTGAGCGCTGTACCCGTCTTCTTTGTTGGTTGATTTTATATCATTACTCCCCTATTGCCTTTTAAGAAACTGTTAAATTTTACACCAAGTGAGCTTGTTTCTCACAATTTCTTAATATTATCATTTCAATAAACAAACAAAAATGCTATGTTTTGTTGTTCTGATACAAGTCTTGCATAACAGTATTAAAATAAGTGACATTAAGTCTATGTGAAAGCTATAAATAAAAGCATAATTTAAGGTTTTCATAGTAAAGTTCTCCAGGACTAGGTACACAAAGGATATCAGAAAATTCAGGTACTCTCTAAATTGTAGTGGTTAATAAACCCTCATTCCTCATGTACCCTTTTTTTAAATCCATATCTTCAACTCAATTTCCTTCCTGCATTTGCTTTTTTTTTCTTTTAATCTCTGTCCTTTGTGTCTTAAAAGACTGCATTTGAACAAAAGCACCTACAGCAGCTGATACTAAAGTCTATTGCTTTCAGTGAGGTTCTCTTGCCTCTTAGTCTTTCCTCGTGAATAATCTGTGTTTACTTTCTCTTTACCTACTCTTTCTCTCCTCTCCTTCAAATGTTCTTCCTTTGTTTTGGAAGAAAAAAAAGTTCAGAGAATGACTAAAAACCAGCCTGAACTCTCTGATAAATTACCACCATCTAAAACTCAATGAAGAAAATTTTAATCACCTGGAAACACTCTTTCTTACCTTAGTAATCAAGCCCGTTTTTACAGTGTGGTTTGAGAACATAGAAGGAAACTATTTCTATTTCTTCACTGTCTGAAAGGATGTTGCCCTCCCTTCTTCTCTCAACGTGCTTCTCTTTTTGTCACAGGGAATCTTTGAATCTACCAAGCTTAACTTGGACATGTTAAAGGATACACACATGCTCCCACCCACTCAACCCCCCAACATGCCAGATGGAAAATAAGGAAGTAGTATTTAAACACTGGAGACAATGACTCACTCAATCGTCCCAGATATATACCCTCCCTACTAAACCTTATTTCCTGATTTCTTGCCTAAATCTCAAAGGTATAGCTTGTTTTGAGAACCTGAATGACTGTTACCAGCATTCTTAATAGTACCTTATTTTGGGATTCTGTTTACTAACCCATAGTAGTAGCTCTGCTCTCTAATTCTTTGTAAAGAAATACTGGAGGGATTTATGTTTACAATAATGAAAGATGCCTCTCTGCATGCCCAATATCACTACAAGTCAGAATAAGGACAGATACTCTTTAAAAGACTCATCCCTTCTGTCAGCTCAGCACAAGTGTGTAGTGCAGTGCAGGGTTTCAGTCAATAAAAAGTCAGTTTTTTCGTTTTAACAAAATGAAAACTTTTGAACATTAGAGAAATAAATAAAAGAGCTGATGGCAAAACACTGTGCATGTTCAGCACTTCTAAGATATAACTTCCAGTCACCCAAACTAAAAAATTATGTAGAAAAACCAGAAGTGTGGAGACCAGGCTGACAAGTAACTATACGGGAGACTATACAGCTGAACAGTAAATGAGTTGGAAAATACTGTGGTTCGGACGGAAACTGATTAAAAATAATGGTAATTCCTTAGATCAGTTCCACCATCAGATGCACCATATGGTCATACAAGCACTTGTGCCAGAACAAGTGAGAAAGCAGCATGGGGACAGGCATTAAATGAATGGAAGGATACTGTGATTACACCTTGCAGGGACAATGCTGGCTTTAAATGTTTGCAAAAGAGCAGAGTAACTAGACCATGACATTTCAACTCAAAAAAAGGCAACTGAGGAGAAATATAAAGATGGCAATACAAAAATTTCATAACTGAGCTCCTACATAAAATTTTGCAAAAATCATGAACTGAAGGCAACAAATTTTTACTTCGCTTCATTCTTCAGAATGGGTGCGTACCAATTTAAAATTATCTGACAATCCTTTCTGTACACAGGGAAATTATTCAGACATTATCTTAAGTTAATTAAAATGTATTAATTCAGCTACGAAACAACATTTTAAATACCAGAAGTTTTTATATACAATTGCTTTTAGTCCCAGAGCTACTTAAAAGGACTTGAAATTTTTTTGTTAATTTTATCACCTCTGTAATTAAAAAAGAAAAAGTGGTTTCAGGTTTCTTTCCTATAAAATTTGTTATTTAAAAAAAAATTTGCATTTTTTGATCTACATCTTGTACTTCTACTTTTCTCCATTGTTAGATCGTAGTGAATGAAATAACAAACTGGAATGGATAACCTGAGACTTATAGCAGATACTATCTGCAAATTTCTTTCAAGTTCAAATACTGACAGCTTCCTTTCATCCTTCCTGTACACAGGGGTAGTTTACATTTAAAGTTCCATCCATGACAAATTCCGTGAAACACACAAAGGTGTTTAAGCTTGAACATATTTGTGATGTGTATTAAAATTTGAAACTTGTTCTTTCTTTCATTTATTACAGTGCTTTGTTTAGTTAGAGATGATATTAGCAACATTTTTTTATACCATTCTCATCCTAGAACAGGGCAAAGACATATTCCAGTTTTCCCAAGATCATTATGTCTCCAAAAGCTTCAAAGAGAAACACATCTTCGAAATGGAAACATAGGTTAGAAAGCAGTTCATGATGAGTAATCATTATAAAACACTGATTCTCACAGAAGCTGACAATTAATGACAGTTCTAAATTTAGACCTGAGTCTTGAAACCCATTTTCCTTGTAGTGTTTCGGGGACATTTGTGTTCTTGAGGGAAAATAAACTCACAGCCCATTTACAAGCTAGCACATAATCCTGTGGCTCTCAAGGAATATAAAATAAACAGCACTAAATCTCCTTCAGTTCTTTATCTTTCCCACTTCATTAAAAAAATTGCTTCAGGTAAAAAATGTTAATAACTGAAGTTCTTCGGCCTATGAGAAATTACATAACAACTCAGGGAAAACCCATAGCAAAAGTTTCAAAGTTGAACCACAGTTGAATTTGAATCACCAGAGATATCTTTAAATAAAATTAGTGAGAGAAAGATTAAGTATTCCAAAGGGCTATTTCTGCTTGGTATGATTCATGCTGGAAAACAGCCCTCTTTTAAACTAATAAGGCCTAGCACAAAGGCAGATGAATTAGGCCACCATCCTGCTGAAGGAAGGCTCTGGATGGCTGATCCTGATGCACTTGTATATTTCTATTACTGTCTCAAGAAAAAAGGAAGGTAACCCATTATATATTAAGGCTCTATTAGCAGGAAGGATTTTTCATATTATTGCAGAGCATTGTTTTCTTAGTGAAAACAAATTTTTTGGTTTTTTTGATTTGCCTGACAAATCTTTAAAGCCTGTGTAGGGATCCAGGGGCAACTGTTGCATAATACAGAAAAAATCCAAAAGTCAGCATTCAGAAGATCCAGTAGTAGACTGGTATGTGCAAAGCTATAACAAAAGATTTGGTTGGCAGTGAGAACATTCACTTAGGGCAGTGTCACACCTTCACTTATGTTAGAACCACTCTCATGCACTGTGGATGCTAGTCCTAAGCAAGCTGCAGACCTGAGCTGCATAAATAAAATCCAAAAAGCAAAAAAGTGAAATGTTATAGGGTAACTTTAATTTTTTATGAAATACTAAACAGCATGTTTCAAGCTTTAATCTGTGGAAAACAACTAACTGAAGTAAATAAAAGTCTATTTTGTTTCTAAAAAAAATTGGACAAATTCCAGGGTCACTTACAAAAAGCAAAAAGAAGAATAGGAAAAAAAAAGGAGTAGGACTGTTACAGCGAATTCAGTGATAAGATCATATTCTCTTGTCATTTTACATGAACAATTTTAGGCTCTGCAAGTTTTTATAAATGAATACTCTCCTTTGACCTGTCTAGGGAGTTGATGTTACTCTCTGTTGAAAGGATAATTTGTATTAAAACATACAATCATTTTGCACAGCACTAAGGCCTCCCCACCTCTGACTTCATGTTTCACATGCTTACTCATACTGGCCCTTCCTCACAAACCCCCTCTTTTAAATTAAATACCCAGATCTTAAAATCTCTCTCAGAAATGTATGCAAGAACATATTCTTTGGCAACATGACTCACTCCAGTGTCTTAGTCTCATTAGTAAGTAAGGCAGATGTCCAGATACCAATGCTGTCTGTAGCACATACATTTTTATATAACATCTCATTATTTATATATAAATGTATAATGCCTTGTGCTGGGAATACAGCATCAATTTTTGGTCGAACATTACTAAGATTCACTCATACTTAGAAGTGTCTTGTTTATTTTAGTCCACTTCATGGTTTTCTTCTTTAAATTTTGCCACAAATCATGCTTATTTAGGAGAAAGCAACTCCCCTTTGGGAAATTTTCCCCTGAATGCATTGCATATTATAAAATGTCAGTGGCAGAATCTCTTATGGTGTAGCAGTTGACAGTCTGCATACTTTAATCAAGCCTTAAAGTTTTAATCATACTGCTAGAGGCACCGCATTTACATTTATTTTCTTTAATAAAGACTCTATGAGAAATTTAAAAAATTAAAAGGGGAAAAGGTAGAGCCTGCAGTTCCTTGGGAAGAAAGAGGAGGGCACTCCTCTGTTTCTTAAACACAGACAAATCTGAACATTGTCACTATGAAACAGTCATAAGAGTCCTTTAGGTTGGATAAGACCTTAAAGGTCATCAAGCCCAAACCCAGCACTGCCAAGTCCAGCACTAAACCAGGTCCCTAAGCTCCACATCTACAAGTCCTTTAAACACCTCCAGGACTCGACGACTTCTCTGGGCATCCTGTTCCAGTGCTGAACCCTGTCAGTGAAAAAAATTTTCCTAATAGTATAGAATCACAGGATATCCTGAGTTGGAAGGTATGCACAAGGATCATCAAGTGCATCTCCTGGTCCTGCACAGGACATTCCAAGAATCCTACCATGTGCTTGAGAGGGTTTTCCAAATGCTCCGTGACCTCTGGCAGGCCGGTGCTGTGACCACTGCCCTGGGGAGCCTGTTCCAGTTTCCAGTGAAGAACCTTTAGTATCCAATTAGAAAACTTCCTCTGGCACCACTTAAGGCCATTTCCTCATTACCTCTTGTACTGTTGCCGCTGTGTGGCCTGGCTGGTGGAGGAAACTGTTGCTTTTCCCTAAGAATTCCTGGCTCAGGAGCTCCTGGCGGTGTCCGGGCACCTCGCATGCAGCTTCTCTCTCACCCGTGCGATGGAGGCACGCGGCCAAGCCCACACAGAGCTTGCTAGCTCGGGCGATATCAGAAGTAAAGAGTCCAGAGATGGCTCTTGCGAGGNCTCTGAATTCACCCACCACTGAGCTGCTGAGCCCCCTGGTTCCCCAGCCATCCCAGCTGGTGGCTCGGGGACTACAACATACTGTGTACTTTTTACTTGGGAGAAGAGACCAATCACCACCTTTTTCCCACCATCTTTCAGGGTGTTGTAGAGAGCAATAAAACCTCCCCTGATACTCCTTTTTCCCCAGGCTGAACACCCCCAGCTCCCTCAGCCATTTCTTGTAGGACTTACTCTCTAGGCCTTCCCCAGATCTGTTGCCCTTCTCTGGACTTGCTCCAGCACCTCAGTGTCCTTCCTGAGTTGAGGGGCCCAGAACTGGACACAGCACTCATGGTCCCTCACCAATGCCCAGTACAGGGGGACAATCCCTGCCCTGGTCCTGCTGCCATACTATTGCTCATGCAAGGGTAGAGTCCAGCCTGGAGCACTGCAGGGGGCTGCTATGACCCAAGGGCAGGACCTGTCACTTGGGCTTGTTGAACCTCAGACCACTGGTCTGAGCCCATCAGTCTGGCCTGTCCAGAGCCTTTTGCAGAGCCCTCCTGCCCTCCAGGACATCAACACTCCCACCCAGCTTGGTGTCCTCTGCAAACTGCCTGAGGCTGCACTCAACTCCTATTCTGGATCATTGATAAAGACATTAAATAGGAATGACCCCAATACTGAGCCACGGGGAACATCATTTGTCACCCGCCACCAGCTGGAGTTAGCCACCACTCACTGGGCCTGGCCATCCAGCCAGTTTTATACTCACTGAACGGTGTACCCAACCAAGCCTCAAGCATCCAATTATATAATTTGGGGTTTTTTACACCAAGGAAGACAAAATTGTATGTTTGATACTATTAATTATAATGTTTTTGGACACTGTAACTGTTCTAACAATAGCAGGATCTTTAAATAAAATTCTCCTCCCTACCCATTTCCCTTTTTTCTGTCTTCTGGCATTCAGTACCAGGAGTGGGTAGCCCCATGCAGTTGGGAACTGTGCACCTGAACAAATACAGCTGTAAGAACAGCATGTGTCTTGCCCTATTTAAACTCACCTTGAGCAATGTTGAGGCAAGGGATTTTAGCTTGGGAAATGGAGCATCAAATATAAGGTCTTATAAGATGCTTGCTTTGGGAAAGAAGGGCACCATTATGAAATATCTGTTGGCCTTTGAAACTGATTAAAGAAAAAAAAGCAGAAGGACCCTGCTGTCATCTATTGAAACAGATTTTCTTCTCATCTTAGAAGGGTAGCATAATTTCTCATCGAAATTTATTTTAGATTTAAATGTTATGCTATCATTGTTTAAGTCACTATGTCAGATCCTATTGAATAGTATTTTTTATATATATGTATTTCATTAAATAAATTGAATTAATGATCTACTTTTGATGGCCTGTACTTTTGGGGCTGAGTTCATAATTTACCTTTTGGTGGTTTTTTTTTTCCAAGGATGAGCTCATTAGCCACGGGGTTCCTGATTTCATTCCAAATTAGGTAGTTCTTCCTCTACAAGTTCTCTTTAATCTTCATTTGGATGCACTGTATTTCTCTCCCTAGTCTCAAAGTACTATTTGTGTAGTATTACTGTTAGAAGCTTTTCCTCATTCTTTCCACACCATAGGTGTCAGAGCTGTAAGAGTGAGAAAAACAATCTATATGGTATGAGTAATGGCTGGAAGTTACAGATAGAAGATACATTATATATAAGACTATTGATGTATGTCACTGTAGCAGGATAACAGATATTTTGATTAAAATTGCACTTAAGTACCAGATTAGTTGTCTTGTTTGACTGAGCATATAAATACAGAACATATAAAATATTTTAATCACCGCAAACCAGATATTCCAGCTTGAAAAAGGATTTAAATGTCTAATACATAAATTACATGGAGTTTAAACTCCCAGATGCAAAGACACAACCTCGAAACTATGCCCTTGGATTACACAGACTCTAGGTAGCATAAACTGAAGAGGGAGTTCAATATAAAAGTTCTTCAGATAAAAAAATCTCTAGCTTCTCTAAATGATGACAATTAATTCCTGGAAGAGTTAAGTGTCGTGTACCTCACTGCAAATGACTAACCTGCATTTCTCTGCCTACCCTTCTAAAGGACTTGTGCCAGAAGGTTTTAAAGCACACTGCAGACTCATTTCCTCTTATAAAAAAAATCCCAGAAATTGTTTTCTTTTTCAGAGTGAGAAGAAGAGTGAGATTTTCCTTTCCCTTGCTTTTAGACTAAAGCTCACTCTTTGGAACAGTGACCCAGGGTTCATTCTCTTTCTGCCTTTAAAGTGATGTTCAAACCTATGTAATTACCAGCTAAGAAAATGCACAGAGGTAAAGACAGAGGTGCTTTCAAGCTTCCTATGGAGGCTGTGGCATTTTCCATATAAGAATCAGGCACTACTTGTTGGGGATTTAGAGAAAGGAGAAAGGTTGAGTACTACTACCTGACCTACGTATAACAGCAGGCAACTGGGGAGATGGATTTCTAGGCTGACCTACAGAATAAAAAGACAAATGTAATTCAAAACATTAAGGAAGATAATTGAAGGAAAAGGGATCCTTGTTTAAATGTTATCCATCTCTCATCTTTTACTTTTTGTTCAAATGGAACCCATTCCCCATCTTAGGCTGATTCCAGCAACAAGTATAGTACATGACAGTGCAGTGACTGCTTACGTAACAACAGATCTACAACTGTTCCTATCTGGAACACAGGTGTCATCTTGTGATATTTTTTTGGCTAGACAGACAGCATGATAATTTTTTGGAGATCATCCACAGCCATTTCATAAAGAGAATTGTACATCATCTCTGCCACTAATTAAAGCAGTCATCTTGCTTAATAACAAGCGAAGAGCTTGCTCCAGAGCAACTAATTTTGCTTTTACTCCCAGCTCCCAATTTATGCTACATTGTCCAACTTTGTCTTAATTAAAATTTGTCTAAATTTTTAGTTGGACTTAAAACAGAGGAAGTAATAATATTTCCTTCAAGATGTAGGTTGGCTTCCTGACGTAGATTGTCAAGTAACACTGTATTAAAGTGTGAAGCAGAGCAAACCACATTTTGAGGTGTTTCTCAGGCGAGTGGAGAACAGTTATTTTGCAATACCATGTTTACAAAGAAATACTGTTTTTGGTTAAAAAGTACCTTAAAAGCACTGCTTATGTCAATGACAACATTTAAAGCAGTCCTTAATATTATTTCAGTTTTGAGATGAGAAAGAATAAAGAAGTCAGCTATGCCAGCAATGTAGTTCAATAAACTGTCAAAAGTTTTATGAATCTGTTTGAAATTAATGCTCAGCATTCTGAGAGCCAAAGAAATAAAACAATGGGAGTAAATTGATGATGGATATACTTGGCAAAATCCCCTGAAACAATGACATTTTAAAATCAGTAACATTCGGAAAATTCTCACAGAAATTTCATGACTGACCTGAAATTTAGTTGTGACATTGTAATGTAATGTAATATATGCAGGAATATGTCAGAAGCTGGAAATTATTTGGAGAAATTTAAATACCGATAGTATAAAATATTACGTAATTATTGTCTCCTGTAACTTCCTCATGTGATTTCCTGTATTTTTAAGCATAACTTTACTCAGTCTGACCTGTAGGCATCATATCCAAAGTCTTCTTAGCTTAGTTCTGTTCCATACTGAATCAGTTATAGATATTTTGTGGGTTTAAAATTATTTATACCTATGCAAAGGAGACATTTTAGAGTAGTATTGAATATATTGCCTCTGCATAGACTATGGGGAAAGGCTGGATTCTCTGTAGCCTGCTTGAGCTATATTTAGCTTTTTACTGAGCTATATTTAGCTTTTTACTGGGCTAGGAACCTAAGTTTTGGGCTCAGAAATTCTTAATTAGACACACAGTGAGGGACTGATCTGGCTTAACTCAGACATCTAAATGCCAGATGAATAAATCTGAACCAGTCACACCCAATCCCTTTCCTAACTGAAGAACAGGCATCTTTAAATGTTTATAATTTGATCAGATAAACTGCATATCTGTCCTTCTTTCTCCTCCACCCCAACAGTTTGCAAATAAAGGAATTATTCTTGAACACGAGACATGTGATTGCCTTAAAATTACTAAAATTTTCTGTGTCACCGTTATGCAGTGCTTTGTTCACAGCTGAGTGTGCAGTGAGAGCAAGTGTTTCTTGAATGACAGTGCAACATCTCCATATCTTTTCTATACTCTTCAATGTCAAAATCTTGAACTTACTAAGTTGTAATGGAACTTCAGTTGTCATTCTCTGTTTCTTCATAGCCTTACTGTCCTTAAGTGTTCTTGAGGACAACCTTGAGAACAAAAGAAAAAGCAGAACTAATTTATTGCAAGCAGTACAGCTGCAGAGGGTTTTATGTTGATAAGGGAATAGCCGTGGAACATGCCAAATGCAAACAAGGCAGGCAGCAATGTACTGCGTGTTTAAGGATTACTTATATAATAGGTAAGTACTGGGGAAATTATTTCATGTTGAGCATGGCAGCTTTTGATATATTTTGTGAACACCAAAATGCCATTCTTAGAGATGAATCACTGCTTATCAATCCTCTGTCCCTCAACACGTAAATATATTCATACATGCACATTTGGAAAAAATATTAGTAGGAACAAGCAGAATCAATTTAAAAACCCCTATATATTTTAAAGAGTGTGTGCTTATAGGATGAATTTTAAGTCAGACAGCCAGCTCAAATATGTTTCAAGTTACTGCAGTCACAAAAGGTAATCAGAACAGTGTAAGTAGAGGTAAGTAACTTCAAAAACATTCATAAAACAACCCCCCATATATTTTATGAAGTTACAAAATTAAAAGGGAAAAAAAAAGAATGTTTAGTAGCTTAGGGTTTTGCTTAGGGAATACAAATTTTTCTTGCTCATGCTCCACTGAAAGCATTTCAGAATTTTCAAGAGTTTAGCAAGGCATTTCATGTGGCTAATGGACAAAGGTGGTTCTAGTCCATCCAAAGCGGTCTTAAGCAAGCAGGAATTAACACAGAATAATGAATTCAACATTAATTTTTCATCTTTTTACTCAAAGATCAGATCTCCTTTTGCCTACATCTGACTGTTTCATGGTAGTATGCTGGTTTCTGTCATGTACAGTATTTTGATATGCAAGGAAGCAATATTCTCTAAAAAGACTTGAAGCTTCTGTTGGTTTTCGTGTTACAAAAATCTGCAGGCTGGAAAATAACTCCCACAGGACACTTTCTTCTTTAAAACTTTAAAATCTAAAGTGTTATCTGTTGTAGTCCCCGAGCTACCAGTTGGGATGGCTGGGGGACCAGGGAGCCCAGGAGCTCGGTGGTGGGTGAACTCAGAGATCGGACACCCCCCACAAACTCAGTTGATAGGATTCCTCTCACCTGGTCCTGTGACCTGTGTGGATGAGGTCCCTCTGGTTGGTCAGCAGCCAGACAGTCACTCTAACCTTGGGTCACACCTCACTGGTCCTCAGCTGTTATCCCTCCCGCTGTCTGTACCCCTGATAAGAACCTGTAGGGCTGAGGCCCACCCTCTTGCTACCTGGCCTGCCTGCGTGCTGGTCAGAATAAACATCGGATTCCTTGGCAAGGGCCGCCTCTGGACTCTTTGCCTCTGGTACCGCTCGAGCTAGCAAGCTCTGTGTGAGTGTGGCTGCGTGCCTTCATCGCCCGGTGAGAGAGAAGCTGTACTGTGAGGTGCCCAGGCACCACCAGGAGTTCCTGAGCTAGGATCTCTTAGGGACAAGCTGCAGCCTCCTCCACCAGCCAAGCCACACAGCGGCATTATCCTTTTCCCCTTGTTCATCTGGAGAGCAGAACTGCAGAACATGTTAAGGTACACATCAGTCACTTTCTCGAGTGAGCTAGCTAACAGAATAAGAGACATTTAAAATGTACAAAATGCAAAAAAATGCCTTTCAGATGAACAAAGCTTGATAGTCATCAAAGCTGAATATTCAAAGAAATTCAATCAGAAGTCAAGTGTTTCACTCGATAAAAATGCCACAGAAGAAACATACATTTGAATATCTGTGTCTGGCAGTGAGCAGTTCACAGTGACATTGAACATCTCATCCACATCATTTAGCTGAAACTCATGACACTTTCCCTGCAAAATCAGGAAGGAATTCAATGTGAGCATTTAATAAATGTGGAAACAAAGAAATTTTGTATCTGGTCCTCCAACTAAAGGTGAATTGCTCCAGATTTTTACTTGAACTGATGACAGAAGTATTTGTCAAAACAAGAAACAGTTTTCCACCATCTTGTACAGAAAAAGTTATACTTCTGTAGCTATCCCACATATTTCTGTTTGGAAGTCAGCCTGGTTTATCCTATTTTATCCAAAGAACTAGTATGCTCAAATCCATGGTTAAGTATTGGCATTTGTCACAAAGTAAGAATGAAATCTTTGATCTTTGGAATGGAAAAATCTTTGTTCTACAGGCCAAAGATTTTATTTCTACTTCCTTACAAGTAAACAATTTAAAAAATTTTCATATCCCTGTCTCTATTATCAAATAATGCCAGATTTTCTGAATATTTTTTTAATTAAAATTGCATTTTGAAACTGAGTTTAGCTTTTCAGTCAGAATAAAATCTCATATTCTTTGGCTTTCCACTTTGTATTTAACAGAGACTTTTCTTACTTTAGATATTCTAATTATTTTTGCCTAGTGAAGCTAATGCAGATTTGTACAGTATGTGAAGATATTGCTCTTTGCTCTACAGACTTGTACCTCAACAATGAGGATGTTTTCTAGCAATACATCCATCAGAAGTTTAGAGACTTCTTTGCCAAAGAGTTGCTACAAGGTGCTAATACACAAAGACTTCCAATGCATAAGCTATTAAACTGGGAAGAATTTGTTGTTTCTCTCTCATATTCTCTGGTATAATTCATCATGTAAATCTTTACCATAATTTTTTCCATATACTAGAATACATAATCTTTTCTTTCTCCTTTTCTTAAAACAAGAATATTTTTGCCCAATTTCTGACAGTTTCTGTCTACAATCCACTCATTAACTTGGAAGTAGTGAGACCCTGAAAACATTTTATGCACTCTCTCCTTTTGATTTTCCCGTTTTGATATTGTTGGGATTTTAGCTATGCCACTGCTTGTTTTCTTACCTTGTTTACAGTGAGGTTGAAGCTGTGTGTGCTGGTTTTGAGGCTTGAGGTATTGGGGGACATGAAGCCCTGGAAAGGACTGCTGAAAATGCAGAAAACTAACATGGGTATATTTAATCCTTTTTTGTGCTGAAGTGAAAAAGCTCTTAAGATCGTTTTTGGGCAGGTGTGCATTTCTAGCAATTTTCTTCATTCCAGTCAAACATACTTGCATAGTCTAATGTCTGTGTAAGAAAGCTTATGTTGAACAAATTGTGGCTATTGATATTTGTATTCCCCACACAGCCAGAGCACCCACGCTATCTAGCTCATTACTGAAATTGCTTTAGAATGCCTTCAGTATGAAAGGTGTTACTATAGTATCAAATTCTACTGTAGTCTGAATTTCAAATTCTTGATTAAAGCATTTTGGGCTAACAGGTCTCTGTTAACATCTCACCTATATACTTTACACTGAATAATTCTAAATGATTTGTTACAGCTAAGGGAGATTAAGGCTGCTTAGAATAATAGTCTGCTATTACTGCTTCAAATGAGATGTTAATTGCAACAATGGAATCAGTATTATAAAATATTATATTCTATCATCTACTGCCAGTGAAAGAAGCTCCTAAACTTCTGTGGGGAGTGGGAGCTATAAGACTGAGGTTAGCATCATACACTGGTATCATAAGTTCTTTGAATATATAAGTGAACAGTAGATCGAGAATTAATTCTGTCATTCATAGCAGAAAGAAATAAAATTTTGGTTACACTAAACTGAACATGCACAGACTATTTTAGAAGTAAGTATGTATAGTTACAGTTTCAAGAGATCCTGGTCCTATCCATACTTTTACTGGTGGGAATCTAATCAGATGCACAGCCTTAATGTATGTATGCCCATTAAGGCAACCACAGAGATGGGTCTAAAAGAATTTAAAATTAATTCTGGACATAGAAACCCATGGCCTTTTTGTGCACTTGTTTCCATGGTTTAGCATCTCTTGCTGTGGATAGAAACAGTATAGTACTGAGGGAAAAGACTCCAGGACTGCAGGGACAGTGCCAGGGCTGACTGGGACAGCCTCAGGACAGGTTTGTGTCCATGTCCTCCCACAGATTGCATCCCACTTGTAAAGTGCGGCCCCAATAGAGAATCATGGAATCACAGAAGAGTTTGGGTTGGAAGAGACCTTAAAGATCACCTAGTTCCAAGTACCCTACCACGGTCTTCAGAAGTTCTCCCTTATTGACAATACAAAGCCTTTTATTTCAGGTAAAGCCAGATTTGCAGTATCACATAGGCAGGGTGATGCACCTCACAGAGTCACTTTCTTCTGTGTACATGTAGCTGGCAGAAAATGCCTTAGTTACATTTTTGGATCTTCTCTGTAAACAGGAAGGCCCATATCCTGGAATACAGAAGTAGGAAATCACTGAACCTGCTTCGGAAGGATTTGCTGCTCAAGCCATTGAGTAGGCTTAGACAAAGACAGCTTCAGAAGGGATCTAAGAAATTAGGTCAGACCTAGTTACCATCAGGGTATGTCACTCCCTCAAGTGACTCAACCATGCCTGTAAACTGCTTTATCAAAATACATTTTTGACATGCTTAGACACAGGAAAAATTCTTGCTACTCTTCATATAGTTGATTTCCAAATCAAATCAAAGGTTAATATTTTAAATCAAATACATGAATTTTAAAGGAGATTCCTTTCCTTCTTAATTAATAGGTCACAGGTCCCCAAAGGAAAGAATTACAAAAGCTGCAGGCACATGTGTGGGGGTGGCAGATAGCCAGGAAACTGCAGCCCTGGGGATGGCCCATGGTGGGAAGGCTGTGGAATTGCATCTACATATGTAAGTGCCAGATACCTCAGGAGCAGATCTAGAGAAAGAAAAATCAGACATGCATTTAGCCTTGTAACAACCTAGTTCAGTAATCTTAGAAAATGCTACAGTTAGCAGGAACATATCAGAGAGGTTTTCATCTGCATCTGAAGAAAAATAGAGCTGGCACTTGAAAATCTGTAACAATTTATGGCAGTTCATAATATTCCAAAATAAATTCTAACATCTCTTGAATTATATTTATATTTTCAGAAGACTTTCTGAATTAAGTAATCCTTTTAAATATTTTACAGTCTCTGGAGAACTGGGCAGATGGTTTTTTGCTGTGCATCTATGGCAAGGAGACCAATTTGTTTCAGGGTTAACTGAGTAGTGGGAGAAAGAAACTGAGGACAAGTTTTTAATATAATAATAAAATTTATCAGTGAAAGCAATAGCCTTTAGTCAAGCAATAAAATAATAAAATAAATTAGGATTCAGTCAGAAACAGAATTCTGACTTTAGAAAGATGCAAATGAAGTGTTCTGTCATTTATGTTTCCTCCATGATAAATTAAAAGTTTGAAATCATGGTTCCCCCCAGAGATACCCAAGTAATCCTAGAGTATAATGTTTCTTCAAGAAAAGTATAGAGCAAAATATTTTCAACATTGAAGAAAGTAAAAAAAAAAAAAAGGAGCAGCATTTTTTTATAATCTCAGCCTCAGTTCTGAAGACCTTGTTCTAAGCACCTCACAGACTCTGAAATGGAGAACACAGCTTAAAAGGAATGACAAATGACTTGAGTCCTGTTGAGGTTCAAAGTTTTAAAATTAATATCTTTCAATACAAGATGAAACTTTGAAATGTACTTGGGTTTGCCATTCATTCACTGTAATTCTCTCTGTAATATATTCACTATTAATATTTTCTATTAGAGATCTTCATTGTGATGAATTTATCTTTGAATTTAAATCAGAAGCAAGCAAACTATGTTCAAACAATAATTCAACCCAATCAGATCTACTTCATCTCTCATTTTCAAGCGGTAAGGAATTTTTCTCCTTTTCCTAAGTCCCTAAGTGCTGCATAGCAGTTAAATTCTCAATGATTCGTGCTCCCCAAGCAGGCATCATCTCCCTGAGTGCCAAGTGCTGACCAACCCCTGTGCCCTGTCTTGCTCTGAGTTTTCACTGAGTCTTGCTTCTATTTTGGTCTGAAATTCCAGTACAGTCATGTACTGAAGGAAACAAGGCCAGATGCTCATTGTGCAGCCCACACACAAAATACAGTTCAAGACAGGCCCAAAGGAATCAAGGCTGCTGTCCAGAGAGAACAGGGAAGGAACCAGAAGTGAAATGGGGAGCTGGAGAGGGAAGTGATGTGACCTGGAAAAGAGGGAAGACACATAATGCATAAGCCACCAAAGAGAATATAATAAAATACTATGAAGAAAGAAAAACTGGAGGGCTCAGCACACCATGACCTGAGCAGTGAATCTACAAAGGAGTCAATAAGCCTAAAAACAGAGCCTGTAAGTAAATAGGTAAAGAAAATTAAGCAAGACAAGCTGAGGTAGAGAAGATATTCCAGAACTGGAATAAATTGGACAAAATTTATGCAAGAGAAAGAAGGAAAGCCTTTGACTGCAAGAGGAAATTCTTTGTAGTCCACATAGAAGCCAAGATTCCTGACACTTATGGTTCTCACCACTAGTATAGCCATTAGCCATGCTGCTCCTTCATCATATTTAGTGCTAATGAGCACCTATAAGAACCATTACTGCTGTCAGTAATTTCAGTTCATAAGTCAAACATCTATTGGGTAAATATAATGGGTTCCCTACATGCTAATCTTGTAAGATAAAATTAATATATTTTTATAGTTTTAGTGCAAGTTCTCTGTGTACAAATTTTTATGTTATTTTAGTAAATGTTTTGTTTCTGTCCTCAGTAATGTAAATGGCTAGAAATAAGTGAAAGGCAGCACGCTTGAATACATGCTTTTGAATTGTTGCGTAGGATTGACAAAACCTCTGTTGTTTTATGCTGAAACTTGTTGGAAGGTCGGCGTAAAACTGCAGAAATGGAAGCACTGTATTTAATTCCTTAATAAAACATCAATTTAAAACCACAAATGAAAAAGACACCTTCCCAGTGGGTGATAGAACTCAATAATTTTTCAGGTAACCATGCAAATGAGCTACAATGATCTGTCACAAAGTTCCTACTTGTCTGGTGGACCCTCAAAGCTAAGCCTACAGCTAAAGAAATTACTTTGCTGTGGAATTGAGCTCCTATGTTGCATTCAGGAGCACACGTGGGTAACCTGGGAGAGACCCTACATTTTAGAATGCAATCAAGAGTCAAGTTTCCTGTGTCTGGTGTTGCAGTCTTTGCCACTCTTATTTGCTTTTGTGATACCATTTTGCATTTCATATCAGAGAGACAAGGCTGAAATCCCCTGTACTGATTGGCAGCCCAGTATCATATATCACAGGAATAAATGAGATGGTTAAGTACCTGCACTGAAACTAAGCGCAGAGGTTGATGGTGAAACAATATAAATGCAAGAAATTGTATATGATCTATTTCAGGTAATCAGTCCTTCAAATCCAGATGATGTTAATTTTTATCACTTATTGAGTAATTTAAAACTTCAAAACCATCCTAATCTGTATTTCATCCTAATCTGTTTTAGTCTTGTGGTCCACATATATGATGAGGGCCTTTGGTATATTTTCCCTCTCCTTTCCAGCTGTGGAGGGCAGTAACAGAGAGGCTTTGGTGGGTGTCTGACATCCAGCCAGGGTCAACACACTACAGGAACAAAACTATTATTGATTATTGATATCAGTCTGGTTGGAGTGAACTGTGAGAGCAAACAGCTGAAGATTACACTGTGCAAAAGGAAGCAGGGCAGGAGTTGTATTGCTACAGACATTTGAAATTTCAGAATATTCCCACTGTATATTGCAACAAACTAAAGCACTCTCAAAGCTTTTCATGACGAAGAAAAGAGGGCAGAAGAGGAAAAAACCACCAAAACTATGTTTGTACCTACTATTTGGATGTTCACATAGGCTCTAGGGAACCTGCATTGTGGTTTTCAATTTTTTATATTGAGAGCAGGAACTTTGAAGATATTTTTCCTTTCACAGGCACTACAAAGGCTGTGGGTAAGAAAATATTTTGTTTTGCTCAGAATCAGTTTCTTGGCTGAACAGAAATTACCTTCGGGACAGGAAAAGGGATCTTTGTAAAAAGAACAAAAAAACGTATTCCAGTAGAATGTTTCAGTTTTTATAAACTTTTCTGTATTGAAAAAATGTATCATCAGAAAATTCCTACTTACCTCTAGGAAAAAAATCTTTCTTCATATATTTGTTTTAGTTGCAAGCTTTGTCACTCTAATTAAATTACTTGTTTTGTAAGATAAATCAAGAAACTAGTACTGTATTTGCATTTCTATTAAATATTCTCTTTTCATGTTATCTTGAGAACACACTGCTTATATTAACAGTATTTACTTTTTCTACTCTTTATTTTGAAGGCATAAGATTTTTTCTTCACAGATATCTATGAAACTTTTAGTAAGTAATTCAAATACATAGTTATTAAATGAATTTAGAATTCAGCATTTGCTCATTTCTCTGGTTCAGTGTTTGGAATCAATTTGCTCTGTGCGGACACATGTATTTTAATGCTCAACCTTAAAAAAGAGGTCTCTGCAACCATAAATCTATAAACTAAAATGTTTAGGAATGTAACCTATGTTTCAGTGTTTGCCTTCTTCCAAACATGAATGCAAAATTCACACTTCTAAGGATCAAACACAAGTAGTCCAGGTGACAAGGTGTGATATGACAACTGACTTACCTTACCATCCACCTCAAGCTGGGATACTTGAAATATTGGTGGGGTAAGAATGCCTAGACATAAAACCAGAGAAAGTTATTCGAGTAAATGTCTACATTTATTCTCTTACAATATAAGCAAGCACAACTCCAAATTGTCAAAATACTGTCTGATGTTGAT
>VXAZ01006211.1:51638-184055 GCA_013399875.1 Gymnorhina tibicen
AAAAAAAAAAGAACAACCCACTGACAAGGTCAGAGCACAAACCTGACCCCCTGATAACTGGGAGGTTGGTAACAGTCCAATTAGATGGTGACTGCAGTCCTCCTGGAGTGATGGTTCTGTTGAAGGGTCTGGTCTTCCTCTGAAGGTCCAGCGGTGTTGTAGGAGGGTCTGGTCTTCCTCAGAAAGTCCAGTGCTGTAGATCTTGTCCTCTGGGATCCCAGTAGGTAAGTCTGCCTCTGCTGTTCCAGGCCCCAGATTTTATCCCGGTGGGAACGCTTGGTTCCTTCCCCCTGGGCGGAGCATCTCACAATGGGATAGTGAGTCATGGGGCAAGGCACTGATGGGCCCATTAACAGAAGCTAGTCGAGAGGGAGGAGGCAAGGAACACTGCTGGTCTCAACAGCTCATGGTAATAGAATACACTGTAACCCAGGACACTTCCACAACTGGCAAAATAGGTTTTATTCAGACCTGTACTGTTTTCTGTGAATTTCAAGGATACCATGTACCCTGCAGATCTGAGTGAAAGATTTGTACATATGAAAGAGCAATACTCTTCATCTTCCTGGCTTATGCAAAACAAGAGGGAAATAAGTAAACAAAATGTATTTACATCTTAGGAAAATGTCAAGCAAGCAAGCAAGGTTTCAGCAAGCAAGGTTTTTAATGTGCAAAGACTTTATCAGCAGTATTCTTTCAGTATCTCATAATTTAAAAGCAAAATTGGCTTCGTGGGCTGGATGAAAGATGGTGTTTCTAGCTAGTGAGGAGGGAAACATTGAAGAGTGGACTGGTAAAATTTAGGCTTTTCTGAAATAACGGCATTCAGCAAACAGTATTACTGTTATAATCCAATAGGGTGGAATAGGTGAATAGAGTGGAATTTTTTTCAAAAATAAGGAAATAGTTGATGTTATGAATATGCAGAACCCAGTTAAATTATTTCCTTTTGTCCTGTCCCCCAGAGACAATCTTCTGGTTAATGCCTGTCACTACAAAAGATTTCTGCAAGTATGTTAACCCAGAATTACAGGATTTCAAGTTACTGCTACTTACTGGAAGAGGCTCCCTGGAAAGGGAATATCTGAATTCCCAATTTCAAGAGGTATCAGCTGGCTAAAACATTTCAGGGTGCTTACAGAGCACTCAGATCTGTATTGCAAACCTTACACAGAAAGACCTTCTGCCTGGATGTTGTTTTCACTGACCAAAATGTTCATAAGGATACCCAGGCATCTGTAGGTAGCTGCACTCTTCTAGAGGTCTCCCTCATATTTTCAACTTGACCCCACAAGGAGATGCAGAAATTCATTAACTTGAAAATAACGCAAAGTACGTGTTTTAGCACTGCAATGGGACTATTGTCTGCCTCTTCCTAACTGGCAATGTAACGCATCATTTTGGAATGACCAGACATCCTGCAAACTGTATACAAAAGGCCTCTAACCTCTGTCAGATAGTAGTGAGCCCTGAACAAAAATATCAAGTATTTCAGGGTGGTTTTTTGTTTCTGGGGTTTGTTTTGTTTTGTTTTTAATTTTTAATCAAAAAATCTTCTGGATGGAAATCAAGCAGATTAAATTAGGGGCCAGTTATATAAATAAAGTTTAATTAAATAACAAAAGCAAAAAAGAAAACATAAATTACTTTAAGGCAAATCTGTCAGTCTTTCACTGCAGGGTGCCACTTGAATGTGTGGCATTTGAGCACCACATTTGATTCTGTATTAATGTTTACATTTTTTGTTCCCAGGAGACAGCAGTTACCCTATTCTAAGCAAAACAGTGGCTAAATTGGTATTCTTCTAACATATCAAACACAAAAGGTGCTAATGTTTAAGGGGAAGGGAAGACTTTGAAAAAGAAGTGGGGTAAAAATTAGTTCTGCCGTTCTGCTCGGGTTTTTGTCCTCCAGCCAATGTCCATTTTTAAATACCTAGTTAAAGGCTTCCCACTGCTGTTTATGCCTGGACCACCTGTTCCCATAATGCACTCAAATCAGCAGGGTTTGGCACTGCATTAGACAGTTCATAAAAATATGAGTTCAACAGTAGGCATTTAGGGCAGTGAGCAGTCTAGAGCCCATGATCTGAGTGCTATTTCACTTCCATGAAAAACAAAATGGTTATAACTAGGAAGAATAAATTTGTAGGTCAAGCTGGTGGAAGTGAAGGAAAAGGGACTTCAAAGAAAAGCCCCAAGTGTATTTCTAGCATGAGTGTTAGAGTGAGAGGAAAAGGGACAATATGGAGGAAGGAATGTAGACCATAATTTCTGGAGTTAAAGGAGTGCAAATGATGCTGAATAAAAACAAGGAAGAGGCAACTTGTCTGTTGATAGATGAGAATAGGAAGAGCGGGTGATAAATCATCTCACACAAAGAGGTAAATGAGTGGTGTATAAAGGAACAGAGACGAGAAGGTGAAGTGATAGATGGCTTGGAGATTAAACTGGCAGGTTAGTTTGGTAAATAATTATTAAGTGCCAGTTTTAAAAACTCTCTGAGTTTTAAATTTTAATTCAACCTTCACGTCTGGCCTCTCCCAAAACTTTATTATCCATAGGTATATATTCACATCTGAAAGAAAAAAATCCTGAAACACAGTTACAAGCCTTTTCTGTTTATCTCATAAGAAACTTTTCTAGCTACAAAGCTGGAGCTTTCTGGTTCCTTTAACTTCCTCTCATTGTTCCAGACATTAGATTGCCTAACAGCTGACATCTCATGGAATTAAGGTGCTATTGCTATTCCAGGAGGTGAGGAGAAACATGAGCTCCTCCTCCTTCTGGAATGAAGAGCTCTTCATTCACTGCCATTACATTAGCAGCGTCAGGCCTCTATTACTTGACTTTTCATGGAGAAAACACTTTATTCAAGGTCTTGGCAGTGTAGTGTTCTTTGACATTCAGTCCATGGGGGTATTATCCCACACATAACACAACACTGAGAGAATCCCAGCCTTTTAAGTTAACAGCACTAGATCTCAAATATTTTATCCACTAAATCTGAAACGATTTTTTACATACTTTCACAAGATGAAACTGAATGTAGACCCTAACCAGGTCTGTCCAGTGCATATTTCCTGGTAAAATGAGAGGCTTTCTTGGATAGAGGCAGCTTTCTCTGAAAAGAACACGATACTTAGCTAAGAGCTAAGTTAATTCTGGAACTTGAAGAGGGGTTGAGAGACAGGTTAAAAAGTCAGTTCTTTGTATGAAGTTCAGGAAGGTAGAAAAAATACTAGTGATGGAATAGAATAAAAGATTTTATGAGCCATCTTGTACCTGGTGAGGCTGATACACATCCAGAGCCAACAGTCTAATCTCCTTGCTCATTCACTCCAGTGTCTCTACTTGGAGCCTTAAAATTATGGGTAAATAGTAGGTTCATTAGAGCTGAGTATGCAAAGAATTGGCTCAGATCCATGGTCCTCAATATGTACTTAATGGTTTCTTCATACACTTTAAAGGCTTTTGTAGCTCAAACATTTCCTTATCCATAGTGATCTGCAATCCAGAAGATAAGAGGGTTAAAAAAATGATATTTTAAGACAGTCAAAACCAATCTTTTTATCCTAGACAAAGCAGAAATCTAAATTTTCAGAAAACATTTACAGAAACTAGCACAACATGAATACAAAGTATTACAGTAATATAATTCCTGCTTCAAATACACTCCTTCCTTTGGGATTCTGCCTATGTAAATACCACTGCTTTTTATTTTTTTAGATTTCACTGTGCATGTGAAGTGGATATTAAGAGACACTGCTGAATTTAAGACAAATTATTGAAAGTCTTTTTTGACTGAGGCCCAGCTGTCACACAGTCATTTTTTTTGCCCCACCATAGAGGAGTTGGGACTTCTGCCTCTGTCTTTCCCTTGGTTCACAGCCTTCCACTAATTCTGAACACGTGCATATTTCCTACACTTTCTGACATCATCAAGCTGGCAAGTGTCTCATCTAATTTGCTGGAGCAAACCAAGGTGCTGGCACGGCTTTCTTGAATGATAAATATCACTGAGCATGTAACAGCTGAGAATGTTGCCTCTAGCATCTGCCCACATGCTGCAGGACTATCTGGCATAGCCACAATCTGTCTGCTAGCAGGAAAATAAATTAAAAAAAAAAAAAAAAAGAAACAAACAATACAAACACAAAACCAAGCATTCAAGTCTAACTGAAGTTAACTCTTTCTTTAACAAATACAAAAATATAACCATATCTGCTTCAAAAAGTAAACAATGAGATCACTTATGCTGCCCACACACTGCCTCCTGCAAAGCTGCAAACGTGATACAGATACAGAAGAAGAAATTCTGTCAAATTTCATGTGGTTACTGTTGCTTGGGAAACCACTTCCTTGGTAACTACAATGCATTCTCAGCACGTCTCAGTATCAATTTCTCTCTGGCTCTGAGACGCACAAACCTGCAGTATGGTGTGAAGAGAGAACAAGAAAAACAAAAAACAGTAACAACAAAGCCAACCTGAAGAAAAAAGGAGAGAATGAGCAAAAGATTTCTTGTTGCTATTGTTTCAAATGTGTGTAAATGAAAAATAATGTAATCAGAAATCTATCTGGAAGTTGTTTTTAATATTGTTTGGAGGAAAAATCATTGCTATATGTCAGAAAGTGTGTCTTGAATCGTAAATGTGAGGTTGGAGACAGGTTCTTGTGTGGCTCTGAAGAATTGGCACTGAGCCTGCAACAGAAAGTTGGCTGTCATTGGTGTTTTCTCTGTTCCAGTTTATCAGGACATTTGTTGCTGAATCCACACTATAGAATGCAGCTTAAGAAAACATCTGTTAAGAGTAACTCACTAGTATTTTAAACATAATTTCTAAAGAAAATTGTTATAAAAAGAAGACATAAACCTTAGAGTCCTTTCCCATACTGCTCCAGAAGAGTGGCTCAGGGATACTGCTGCTAAACCAGCAACAGTTTCCTTACTGATAAAACACAGTGATCTTTCTTTTAGAAGTATTGTTTTGAGCTCTTTGCATAGAATGCAAAACTTGGTTTATTCGTTGTTTCACACCAAAATCTTGTCTTCTGCTTACCTGGACCTCCAACTTCTCTTTGACAACAGGGCCATGTAAGCAGCTCAGCACAGTTTTTGTTCATGGGCTACATAAAGGGAATCTAATTTTTATGTGAAACAAATAGAAGAAATGCTCTACTTATAGCAGAAGCAATTTTTTTTTCAGTTTATCTTTTTCTGGGCCTTCTATCAGAATCATTATTGTGTCATTCCTGTAGCCCAAATTGAGTAACAGGGAAAAAGAGAGTGAGAAAGCACTGAGAATTATTGTCACATTAAGTGTCCTATCACTATTCTTACAGGCAAAGCAGACTCACCAGCCTGTACAGTCCATAAACATGTGTGCACTGGAGGTTTCTCTTCACACAGCTGAAAGTGATTAGAGTGGCAAAAAAGGAGGCATCATGACCTCTCTACTTCTTCCGTTTATATTAAGTAGCTTAGGACAGAGTGACTCTAAGAAAGCATGAAAAATAAATAGGGATACTACAGAAATCATTTAAATCACCCTCTTTCTCAGTGCAATGAACTACTCCTTTTATGTATGTCTGTTTAAATATATAGATTTTTATCTGTACATAGACACATTATCTGTACATTATCTGTACATACACACACCTGCCTTTTCAAGGACTGAATAAATTTTTTTTCTACTTTTTTGCAGACAAAAAATTAACTGGTTGAAGTTATTTTGTTCTTGCAGAACGAGCATCAGCAAAAAACATTAATAGTGTCATTTTAACACCTTTAGTTCAAGCATGCCTTCTACCCACACTCCAAATGGCAGAAGATATACGTAAAACACATCTCTTCCAGGAATTCAGGAACTTATTGTATCAATGCAAACATTGGTGCTAAACTGCAATAATATACTCATCCCATTTCCTGGTGCTGCTTCCTGGATTAAATACAGGGACAAATCAAGAAGTCTGAAAATTAGAAGAGTTTATAATCTGTTCTCTGGAAATATAGAAGTTTGTATATCCGCTCTAGAGTATGTGGCTGTGGGGAGAGGGCAGGAGGATTTCCCTAGAATACTAGAAAAGATATGATGGTTTGTATATCCGCTCTAGAGTATGTGGCTGTGGGGAGAGGGCAGGAGGATTTCCCTAGAATACTAGAAAAGATATGATGGAGGGATGGGATAGATCTGGGTAACAACAATGGAATGGGCACTCTCTCTTTTGGTGTTGACTACCTGGGTCAGCACTAGTTTCTCTTCAAGTATAGTGTCTTAATTCAGAAAAGCAAATGAGAAAGTCCAGAGGAGTTGAACTGATATTATATTATCCTGCTATTCTCAGGTGGTTGAAATACTTCTTCAGCATATGTTTATGGTACTTTGAGAATGAAAAATGGCAGTGGGAAATGCCAAGTCTTCCACATTGCTGAGATAGCACTTAAAATGTTTTGGCAGTAGTCCTTCCCCTCCCTGTGAGGTTTAGTTACTCTATCCAAAAGCACCAAGTAGCCATTAGGATCAACATTATTCAGACACGGATGCCATGAAAGCTTTAGACTTGAATGTGAAGTTGTAGGTCTCCTGGTGCATAATTATTGTCTACAAACTATTCTTGGATGAAAAGCAATGTCTTGGGGTGATTTTATGATAATACTGTATTCCCCTATCATCTGCTTTATGCCCAGAAATGATTCCTGTAGCTTTAAGCTGGGTCCAGGGGAGTAGTGGGAGCCAGGAGAACTCTGGTGTGGGTTGTGTTCAAGCACTGACTCCCCAGTGTGCTCAGCTTTGCTGCGGGGAGGGAGTTACATTTTTGCTTTTAGCTAGCTTGGTTTCTATTAGTCGAGGCAAGTTTTCCCAGGACTGCAATAGCAATTCTCCGCTGACTTCTGTGGTTTCTTCTGGAACTGTTCGGCTTAGCTTTGGTCTGAGAACCAGATCATCGGTGGGAGCTGGACACCGCAGACTGGCGGGGAGGCTGTGGGGACACCGCATCCCAGCTCTGCACCTCAGGAGAAGCTGAGCCAGCTAAAGAAAGAACTCTAAAGCCACCAGCTTTCTCCACAGCGAGGAGGTTTAATATCTAACAGTTACTCATTTTTCCCCATGCCCTGGAGGCACTTTGTTTTTTAAATAAACAGTTTTTTCACTTTCATCCGAGAAATTTCTTTCATATCATTGGGAAGGGAGTGATGAAACCTGTTTTTTTTAGAGGAAGTGTTCATTCCAGAGCGTTTTTCTCCTAAAATTGTCTCTAAACTGAGACAAGCAGGAAGTTACATATATGTAAAAACAAACCAAATAAAACAATTCCAACAAAAATCAAAGCCAAAAGAACAAAGTGACGTGGGATAACTCAGGTTTTCTGATTTTTTTTTTAAGAAGTTTTCAACAATTACATATTTCAGAAATGCACATGTAATACTTCATTCTTCTTCTGTCAGCATTGCTGTACTATGAATTTAAATACTGCAGTCATACTACTTCCTTTGTTTGGATGAGAGAAAAATTCTTGAGTATATTCTGTTTATGTGTAAAAGTTTACCACTGTGATTTCATATCTAAATTTGTATCTTGTAGAATAATTACATATTATTCATACAATAATGTATTAATAATGTATATGGTTTCCTAGGCAAAAACTTGCTTCTGTGCCTAGAGTTTATTGAATATTTTACCACTGAAGTCACAATCAAAAAAAATTAAGACAAATATTAAACACACATGAAAATGGGCATTCAATGAATAGGACGTTAGGCTTGCACCTTGCATGTGGCCTGTTTCAGTAAGTACCATGCAAAACCAGTAAAACCCAGGGGGACTTCAGTATTTCACATTATCAGTTTGTAACTCAATAAAGTGGGCTGCTACAAAATCAGGGTTCCAGGTTTTGCTGAGCCATTGTCCCTCAGGGTCAGTGTGTGAGAACCACTGTTACAGCCTGATCCATGGGTTATGAAATGTGGAGGCAACAGATTTATACTCTTGTCATAATCGTGCCCTGTGCTGACTGGTACTGAGGTGATTGCATCTGTCAACTTGCAGTGATTTAAAAATCTATGTTTAGAGAAGTATTTTATCCTACCTTCTCTATGTAGCTCCTAATGTCTTCCATTCTGCTGTTTGAATGAAAAAATTATGTTCTGCAGACTGCAAAAATTCATATAAGATGAGCCAAATCAAGACAGTATCTTTGAAGTCTCTCTACATTGACATTTAAGTTCCCCTGTCTCCAAATAGTGGCTAAATGAGAAACTGCCAATTTAATTTGCACTACATTCTGATTTCCCTACAGCACACCTGTTACAATCCGGTTTAAACACAGAATAGCAGAGGAAACTAAGTCTCTGCAAATAAAGCGTATCAAACCCAGAAAGGTTTGAAATATACACAAAAAACAAACGAGGTTAGATGTTGGTGCCAAAAAACTGGCATATTTTATTTAATAGTAAAAGAGGCAAAGAGAAAGAAAGAGAAAAGAAAGAAATAGAAAAAGAAGTGTGCATGGGGGAGCCTGGGGACAGAGTGACAGGGGTTAGATAGAAAGATATCAACCTCCTGGGGGTCCCGATGACGTCTCGTTGCTCCCCTCCATCTGGTCTTCTGGGTAGGGAGAGTCCCCCACCACCCGCCACCGCCATGCCGTAAAGTATAGAATCCCGTGGATTAATATATGTTTTGGGCAGGTGGGAACACCCAGGTGCCTCCCTTGCAGGGGGCTAGTTTGACAGTCCCTTGCAACACTGTGGATCTGTTGCATCATGCTGCAGTGCTCTGGTGCAGGGTCTGGGAACCCCTTTGGGGGTGGCCTTTGATGACCATGTCACTCTCTCTATCCTTCATGTGGATGCAGCTTTTGCCAGGGTAAAGGACCCCACAGCTGAACTGGTCTGCACAGAGGAGGATGGGTGTTCACTGCCTCTCACCAGAAGCTTTTTCACCACACACCCAAAACCTCTCTCCCCGCCACCCTTTGGTGTGAGGGTCTGTTCGAGCCTGGCAGCTGATAACCCCGGGGCTGTGGTCTCCACCCGAAGGTGTTAAGCTTGATCCCTCTGTGAATGTATTCTTTTCTCCCCAGACCTGAGTTTACCTCCATCAGTGAGCAGTCCAGAGCCTCAGTCAGAAGGCCTATTCAGGGTATGGTGGTCTTCTCTGCAGCTTTTGTAATACAGTTTTGCTATAATAGGCAAAGGTCCTTCATGAAGATGTTTAAGTCATAAACTATAACATTTCAGTCTCTGACAACACCAAATAACAACTTTCTTCAAGAGGAGCCCATCTATTTAGGAAGGCATAAAATCCTAGAAATACTTTGGACAAACAAAAGGTTGGAAAAAATAGAAGCCTGATTTTAAAAAAGACTTTTTTATTATCTCATAGGATCAGAATCTCTGTCACTCTGCCTTTAAGTAGATAAATACTGCTACTTCTTGCATATTGTTTGCTTGAGTCAAGGAAAAACAACTAGCTTTTTAAAAGTCAGAGTTTGTATATTTGATTTCTCAGAGGATTCAGTTGTGTTTACAGTCTACGGGATTGAATTGAGATCATTATTCTTGCCTTTCAGGCATTCGTTGCAGGCACATCAGGTTTTCTGTGAATTTTTTAAAGTATTTTTGCCATACATCTGAGGGAGGAATTCTTTTTACATGAAATGAGTAACAAACTTCCATTTATCTTTTCCATGGTGCAGATCAATGTACTAACTTGTTACCTCACTGTGCAAGAGATACTGGATTTTTTTTGAGATGAAGTACAGTGTGATTAAAACTGTTTCCAATACAGTTTCATGACAGAATTTTGTCAGTGTTTGTCTGTGAAGTGTTCCAAAGCATTCTCAGAAAGCTTTATGGCTCTTCATTATTAGAATACACGGATAAATTTTCAAAAGAAATGTTTTCAGTATATGAGATTCCTGTGAACCATTTTTGCACAGACAAATATAATTAAGAAGTGTTATTCAGAGAAAAACTGCTGGAACAACGGGGACTTGTAGTCAGTGTTGCCTTTCCCTGGGCTTAGAATTAAAAGCCAAACACGGTTAGAGGGGAAAAAAGGGTTTTACCTCTGTATTTATTCAAGGATCCTTTGGTGCATCACATCCAGGCAGAAAGCACCCCCGAATGCACACCGAGAATGCACACCTGAAAGTGCCCACCAGGATGCCCACCCCAAGAATGCACCAGGGTGCACCCCCCAAACAATGCACGTCTCAATGTACACACACACACACACACACACACAAACAGATGCACAAAAATGCACACAAAATGCGCCCACCCCGATGATTCATGTATACAATTATAGACCTTGCACATTAGCATATCTATCGAAGATTCCCCAATGAGAGGCTCAAGAGAAGCTCCCGTCTTGGGGAACCTTCCCCCTGGGGGGGCCTATCTTGGTTTACAGAATGTGTTCTGGAGAGGACCTTGGTGTCTGGTGCTTTCTGACCCAGCTGTGAGGTTTCCAAGATGTTTGGTCTCTTGGCTTAACAGAACTTTGGGTCTAAGCTAGTTATCAAACTTAGGGAATCACAAGTATGTGGGCTAAAAGCACTAAGGATACATGCAAAGCTGTATGAAAGGGTATATAAAAGAGGTATATAAGAGGGGTATATGAAAAAGCAAAAAATCATCATGGCATCATCAGAGCAAGGATTTACACAAAACAGGGACAAATATCCATCTCTCTTGTACCTTTGGTTGAAGTCCTAACTGCTGGGATACTGGTATTCTGTGCCATTTCCCATACTTCTTTAAATATTCATCAAACTAATGAACGGTGATTTGGAACATTGCTCATGACATTAATGAATCAGGAGGAACAACATCTCAAACTTTGGGCTCCCAGCAGCCAGCCCATTGTTGCTCTCTGATGTTTTCATAAACTTAATTTGCATGGTCTTAATTTGTTTCCGTTCAGAATAAAGAAAAAATGTGAAATGCCTCTAATTTTAACAGAGCTTCTATTTTTCAGGCAGGCTTCCCTACCATTTCTGAAGACTTTTCCTATGGCCCAGAGGATTCACATTATCATAGACAAAATCTAAACACAGTCCTGTGTGTAACAGTCCTCCAAACCTGTATAGAAAGGCAATTTGTTTAAACTCTGGTTAAACCTTTCCCTGGGGCTGCAGGGAGACCAAGCACAGTCAGCTCCAGGCAAGGAATGATTTGCAGAGGAGCACACTGGCCCATTTAAGCCAAACCAAGACCCTGTATTTCCAAACATCCTTCTAAACCCCAGGCAAGGAGCACAGGTGGCACCTGTAAGGAATTAAGAAAAGTAACAGGGAAAGTCCAGAGAACACCAGTGGGTAGTGGGAGCAGCTATTACAATGGTAAAGCAGGGAAATTCCAAGGAAATATTCACAGTCTTAGTAAGACTCATTATTTCCAGTCCATGGCCTCACCTCTTCTGACACTTACCCTTCACCCCCATACCACAGCTTCTTCTGTCATGTCTCCCCAGTAAAATGAATTTCTGTATTGTACCTACTCTGTTGCCCCTTAATTCCCTTTGGATTCCTTCCCACTTACAGTGTATGTTTTATCTCCCTCATTGGATAAGTTTAAAGGGAGGAAAATGTAGTTGCTGTCATGTTGTTCTTTTCCCTTGTGTTTTTCATCCACCACACTATTCATTATTGTAACCCCCATGACTATTAGTAAGTAAAAGTAACTGGTTTTTCTGCTGTCACTAACTGAAGTGCAACTGAACTGGTGTGACGTTTTACAGACAAATTTTCAAAAAACAGTGGCAAGAAATTAGCTGAAAGCATTAAAAAAACCCAAAGGTTTCTCCCTTAATGAATAAAAATTGACACCCCAGTTGGCACAACACCCCCTGGACTGAGCCATCTGACCATTTCAGCCTCCTCTCTCCTAGTCACCAGGATATTCATGTGACCACAGTCTCAAAGATCTCTTCATACACAGAGTGGCTCAGACCATCACAAATGATCAAATAATTTTCTAAAGCAAATACTTTAAAGCTACTGAAAATAATAATAATTTTACTGCTGCTAAAATGTTGTGCCTACGATAAGGTTATTTGTTTTTTGTTTTCAGCTTCCTAAATAATAGCACTTCTATAACTGACATTGTTTATGATACCTCTGTTAACATTTCTAATACAACCAAATGCTGACTGTACAGCCAAGAGTCAGAGATCTTTCTTTTCATGTTTTAAAATTTAGTGGCATCATTAGTCAGGTAAAGAGAGAAAAGAAAGGGAGATACAACAGAGATCTATAAAATGATGAGTATTATGAGAAAGCTTAACAGCAATATTTACTCTTTGTTGTAACAAAATGACTAGGATCCAAATTCAAACCAAAATGAGAAGCAACTTCACACA
This sequence comes from Gymnorhina tibicen, assembly GCA_013399875.1. NCBI lineage: Eukaryota > Metazoa > Chordata > Aves > Passeriformes > Artamidae > Gymnorhina > Gymnorhina tibicen. The sequence continues at coordinate 64,009 of VXAZ01006211.1, forward strand.
AATTGAACTATGGAGATTATTGCTAATACATGGCATTGATCCAGTTTATATGGATTCAAAAAATACATTTATGAATTTATGGAATAAAAATTGGGAAAAGTACAGCTTTTCCTTTACTATCCTTAAAAATTGACAACTCTGTGATAATATATTGACAGACAAGGGACCTGAGAGGTAGCTAAGACAGCAGTTATTAAGATGGAGGACACCAGCTGCCTGAAAAAAAAAAAAGTAAAAATTGATTCTTTCATGCAGCTTCTGCCAAAACAATAGCAAATCAAAGCAATGTGTTTCTTGTATGAAAAAAACTAGCTTGAAATTTAAAGCCTAAATCCCCAGAAAATGCACAGTGCTTAAGGATCTGATTCACACTTTTGCAGATAAGCAGGCTTTTGTTTTATGTAATGGAACTAAATGCTTGAATTCAGTTTTTCCTTAAATGTCCCTTATTTCTTCAAATAATATGAATTGTTCTAGATACTTCATTTTCTTAACATTGGGATGACATTCATTTCAGATTTCCACAAAATTGAGTAAAGAGATAGTCTAGTCAAAAATAAAAGTTTTCTCTCAGTTATTCCTCATATGCCACAGTAATGTGACGCTGTAAATACAAAACATACCACTCCTTTCTTTTTTTTTGTTTTGTTTTGTTTTAAGGAGGACTTTTTGACCTCTGTGTGTCATTTAAACACAGCCATCATATGCCAAGAAAGACTTTCTGCTTTAACTGCTGCCTCAAGTCTTGCTAGTACTACGCAACATAAAACTGGTGTCACATTTGCAAGGTGACACCACAGACCTGCACTCAGCTGATTGTCCCCAGGTCACCTTCTGCAAAGCTGATGCTTTCCAATGGTACAAAACTACTTCTCCCAGCAGAAGTGTGAATACGAACCCAAAATTCATATTTTTATTCTCTTTTACAGTACTGAAAAGAGTCCTTTTTAGCATTCTTTTGGACTATTTTAAATACCTTCAGTGGAATCATCAGATCTAGTCAAGAAATTCTGGTGTTTCCAAGTCTGACAAGACTTCTAATTAGATTGTTGAACTATTTTCCTATCCAGGAGTAGCCCAAACAAGGACAAATACCAGTCAGTAATAACAGTCTACATTAACCTTTACCATTCAAAAGCTAACCCATGAACACTCTGGTTCTTCATTAAAATCAGCTTTAAAAAACCTTTTTTTATTATTTATGAACCTCCAGGTTATGCATGAACTTTCCTGAGGTCCAGCTGATCAAGTAGAGCTTATTAGCTTCCAAACTTCACACAGCCTACAAGATTCATATTTTAAAACCTCAAAACTTTTTGCCCCAGACTCCTGACGTTTTCACTAACTTCCTTTGAAATGGTGATATGTATGTACATTTCTTTGACCCTCACTTGTGTATATCTTCTCCCTAAAATACTCTAAAGTCAAAAGAAAGTTGCAAACACCACAACATAAACAGTATTTTTATGCAAGCACAGAAAGGGCAAGTTTAGCAAATTGCCTGAGCAAGAAAAGTATTTGTTAGAGAATACGGCTTAGTATGTACTTTAAGTACTCCTTCAAGTCTTCACATGAACAGACCTTATTTAGACCTTGCATTTTGAAAATGTGTTTTAAATTCAATTGAATGCAACTCTTCCTGTGCACTGCTGGTAACAGAAACAACTAATTTAAATCTATTTAAATAATCAGGAGACAGGACACATGATGTTGTAAAAAGATCAGGATAACCATTCTGAGTTTGAAATTTTAAATTAAAACATTGGGATATATGATATTCTCTCTTTTGAATAGTGAAACAGCAGGAGCATTTGGAGACAGTGAGGAGTCCTTTCCCTGGATTCCTTAAGTAACTCTACAGTTCTCTTCTGTTTTAAAAACAGAGATTATTATTCTCTTAAGAAGGACTCCCAAGAGAAGAGGAAGGGGTAAGAGCTGGGACAGCTTGATATTTACTACTGCAAAGCCTACCACTGTAACATAGCCCAGCATTCAACTAAATATAATACATGAAGCCAAGACATCTGGAGGAAGAGAACTTCTATCACCCATCTCTGCCTGTCCAAGAGCGGAAATTGAGTTTATGGCCCAGAATAGTTCGTTATCACTGTACATATGTTCCATGGTTTTCAGGACCAATGGATGCCATTTTCTCAGCACAAAAATGAATTGAATTGAACTGAAGAGAATAGAATATTTCAGTTAGAAGGGACCTACAGCAATCATCTAGTCCAACTTCTTAGATTGTGTGCAATCACTTAGGACCAAGGAGATGTTTTTGGCCTGAAAGGAATAAAATTACTAGTGACCATTTTTGACCATCTTAAGGTGATTTAGATAAAAATCAAACCAGAAAATTTTTTAATTTTCTTGCCTCTCTTGTTCTGTATGTTCACTTACAAATTTCTGCTGAGTGGAATATATTATCAGCTATTTAACCTTGTCAAGAAGCCAGATCAATTAATAGCCTAAATGTCTTACTGTATATTTTTTTATTATAAGTAAGCTTTATGGCAGAATTCCTGTGGACATACTTCTTGCAGAAAATGATTTATAGTACATAGTGTCCTGGAGGCATTTTAAGCCTAAGTCTGCTCCCTTTCCCTTTCCCCCCTCTAAGAGGGTGAAAATTTAACATGGAATCAGAGAGCTATGCTTGGTTTTAAAAATTTTGTTAAAAACAGGGTGAAATTTGAAGGATTCTTATTCTCATAAACAAAAAAGGCAAAAAGCTTTTAAAACTGTCTCACAGGGCACATTTGAAAACTATACAAGTAAACTGCCATTATCTATATTTTAGGATAACTTGTGCTCCACAGTCTTTTCTGTCTATTTGCTGTGCAAACTGCTTAGGAGCAGAGGAAACCATAAGCTCCAGGAGCCAATCTGCCACTGTTGTCTGTTTATGTAGTTTGATAGAATTTACATGGTCTGGCAGACAAACTTGACCTTTGCATGCTTTGTCTCTAGGGGAATTTGGAAGTATGTCCAAGTTTTATAAAATAATGATAATCACACAATACACTAAGCACAAATAACAGATTTTCCAAGGGCCTTTTCTAAGCAAGTTAAGTCTGTGGACAAATAGATGATAACAGATAATACTTAAAAGAAAAGGAAAACCAACCCATTTATGCATAAAAGTTAAAGTGGGTTACTCTTCAAAATAAAACACATTTTTGGTGAATATAAATTTAGCAGCTCTCTGCAGCATTATGCATGACAGCAGCCTTGTGATATTTCAAGTATAGAACAGGTCCCTGGAGACACCATGTAATTTATAATGGACTAACCATAATAAACCGTAGCAGTCAGAAAAGGAGCTGGTTCTAATGAAATAAGGAATGTTGGTCTATTTGTCTTATAGGAACATCATGTTGAAGATCTCACTTATCTGGGATCAGACAGGAACAGTGGGAAGATAGTTTGCTGATCACCAGACAGGAAAAAGCTGAAACAGAAAATCTCCCATTTGTCTAGAGTAAGAACTTAAAATAAGGAAAACAAATACAAAGGATCACAATACACTTTTTCAGCAGACTAATAACTAGCAACTGTTTTCTCCAAATGCACAGCAAATGCCTTTCTGCTGTTTGTGCTGGCAATGCTTTATTGTAATTGGTGCAGTAACAAAATACAGTGATTACCTGCAGGGCCAAGGGCTCTGCCTTCCTCAGCTGTGCTGCAAATTAATTAGGCCCCAGCTGTCTACAAAGGCACTCTTTATTTGTGATGTATCTGTTACTTCATTATTTCACATGGTCCTTGCAGGTGTGTGTCTCTTGGCTCTGTTCATGGCTACCAGGGAGTGATACCTAACAACCTGCACAGAGTATGGGGAATGATAAGCACATTAAACGTTCTCTTTTCCAAAACAGAAGGGCATATTTAGCATGTCCATTCAGTGGAGGTATATGCACACTTTGTAATTAATGAAAATTTAGGTTAACCCGTTGCTTTTCAAGGCCTGGAAACTTCATTTTTATATCCTAATTTCTTACAAGCCTTTGATGACATGAGAAATTATTAAAGATAGTATTAATATGATGAGAGTTTCACTTAACATTATCCCATTCTGTCATTTGTTCCTTCAAAATAACGGTAACAAAGTGCTCTAGTTACATAATACTTTACAGTCATCAATTAATGATATAATTAAGGCACAAATATAACAATACTATTAATGTGATATTAACATCTAATTCAACAATAGTTGAGGTAAAATATCTAGGAGAGAAGAAGGGGGATGCCACATGGGATGCAAACCTGAGGCAAATCCCAATCTGATAGCAGGCTTACTGTCAATCAAACAAATGTTTTTGGAAATCCCAGAACTTCTTTCCGAATTCACAATATGCAAAAAGCTTTGGTAACCTTAATTTAATTCCTCATACCAAAGTGTGAGTGCTTGCACTCAATTGTCATCCTCTTTCAGAGCTGGGTCTCAAACACATAATCTAACAAGAGGCATTCTGCCTCTGCTAAAGAATGGTGCAGGGACATTAAAGTTTGACTTTTTATATTTTCCAATGTCCATATCATTCTGTTTCATTAGAATAAATAAATCACTTTAATTCTTGCAGAAATGAGCAAAGCCAACTCTCTTCTCAGCAGTGTACAGATTTTGCATGAAGTGTAGTTTCTATTTCAGCAATATGCATGAGTTCTTGCAAAATCTAAGCAAAACATTTGCATTTACAGGGCAACAGATTTGTCTTGTTATCTCACTTTTTCAAGAAGAAAGTTCTTCTCTCTCCTCCTCCATTGATACAACCACTCAAATATTTCTCAGGGTGTGCACAGTAAATGGAAATGGGTCTTAACACCTTCTGAAATCCTTTGGGCAGACTAAAGGGAGCAGGATTTGGTATTTGCTTTCAAGTATTGTCAAATGTAAAATATACTTCCAGGGAAAATGTAAGGATTTGGATGCTGTACATCCTTTCCTTTCATCAACACCAGGAGCCATTACCTCATATCACTTTTCTGTAAGCAGTCTGAAATGAGAAAGCCCAGGTAATGGATGGCTGGACTGCAGTTAAAAGACAGGGAAACATGTTATGCCAGAGGAGCAGGCAGTGTTTACTTTAAGATCTTACAGCATGAGTGAGGAAACAACCTTTACTTTTCATCTGCCTGTCCTTTCTGGTTTTTTGTTTCTTCCTTTTGTCTGGATCTCATCGAAAGATTTCCCCCTGCCTCTTTCTCTCATCCTTAGCTAGTTTGAATGTCAAACCTGTTCAGTAATCACATTGCTTTGGGTAGTAATGAAGGAAAATAAATAATGATTAACCTTTCTTAAAGAGATCTAGAGACCCTTCCAAAACCAATTACGGCTTATATTTTTTGCTGGAATTAGCCAGTGTCTTCATGCTAAATGTCCAAACTTATCTAAGAAAGAAAACACTAAAATTAAGGTTGGGGAAAGAGAAAGAAAAAGTTTGTCCTTCCTACAGTCTTAAAACTGCCTAATTTTAAAATATGTTATGAGTGGGAGAAAAAAGAAGAAAATAAATTAGGTGATGCAGGTTGCACTTTGTGGCTGCTTGGAAGAATGGGAGGGAATTGGCTGGATTTCCTCACACTCTTCCCCCCGCCCCGCCTTTTTCTGTCCAGCAATTTTTTTTTCTGTTTGGCACATATTTCTAATTCAGATATCTTTCGAGTGATAACTAACAACAGCAGCAATAAAAAAGTCTCGATTTTTCATAACCTAAACCACAGAAGCAGATCAAAACCAATCCAATTTGTCTGCAAATCTTGCAGATAAATCTTGCTGTCCTGACATGTAGGTTTTGATCTGTTTATTTTCCACATCCCTTCTCCTGTCAATGTCTTCTCACCTAAGAAACAATTTCTTTGCATGACATGGAAGTGGAAGTATCACCCTCAGTAATGGAACTGCACTGACCCTACCATGACCCAATTCGTTTTTGTGCTGTGGTTTTATCACTGCACATCTTGCCCTTTGTGCTACTGTCAAAGAGCATATGACAGGACTTCATCCCCTGTCTCCTGCATGACATTGCACTCCTTTGCTTGCCTGTGATGTTTCTTCACAGCACTTTCATAAGCATCAGTGCCATGAAATTTCAACAAACGGTTGAAGATTAAAGACTGACATGATCAGTCAGACTCTTCAGAAAAAGTCTTTGGGAATATTTAACAAGGAGATCTCAAAGGTCACCGTCTAGTTTCATGTGGGCTTAGAAAGCAGCAGCCTTCAGACATATCAATCAAGCTAGACATGTGAGTACGTGTGACCATAAATGCCCACAGTTATACATGGAGTTCTAGTCAAGTCCTATCTGGAAACAAAACAGCACCAAAACCAAAAATGTGCAGTTTACACGATTTAGTTTTTAAAGCGTTTGTAAGGGGACCTAAGCAAGTTTTGTTTCCTTGGCTATATTCTTTCCAAAAAAGAGAAAATTTTTAAAAAGTGGTCTCAGCTGGAAGCATGCCCTTAGTCATTAGAGTGCCAAAATGAATGCAGTATGTCAGCTCTGACAATCTGTCAGAAAGAGAGAAAAAAAGTACTTTTGTACCAAGAATAAGATATATTCAATGTTAAAACAAGCACTCCTCCTCTCCCCAGAAAACCTGGCTCAGACTCTCAGCCAAGGGAAGCACATCTCCTTTTATATAAGCAATTTTCATCACCTGAATAGCCAACCCACATTTCTCGACATAATCATCATTTTTTTTATAAATATATCCCTTGACTAGACTCATATGAACACCATAATAAATGAGTCGCTCCAGATATCCCTCAAGAATAACAAGCATTATGAATTAATAATGTCATGCTGGTCATTAATTTTGATAACCACAGAATTTATGTTAGTGAACATGCTATGTAGTTGTAATGTTACATTTATTTAATATGCAGCAGTTACAATGTGTTAGATGCCAGTTCCCATTATTTCACTTTTTCACAGCTGTTCAGTATCTGACAGATGCATAATTTCATTCTTTAAAATACTGATTTTCCTTTTATAAATTAAGAACTGTGATGTCCGATAATTTCTCTCATGTTTTGTTTATTTTAAATTATCAAGATATACTCAACAGTACAATTTACTCACAAGAAGGCGCTATTACAGTTTCTAATTTGCAATCTAGTAAACTGAATGAAGGAGAGGCCACGTTACACATCAAGAAGTGTTAGAACTCAGAGTAAATGAAATAAATTATTCAAATACCCTATAGTACTAGCCTTATTTTTGTGCCAGTTGATTTAAGTCCTGTTACGATGCGATAACATAAAATGCATTTATAAACAAAGACAAGTGAAATAGTAGATAGACATTTTTGATTTGGAAATTATACTCACCAATTAATATAAATATTTTTAGTCTCTAAAATCATGAACCAGTCTTAAAGTTGAAATACTTTGCTTCCTAGCTTTTAATAATCTTGAAAATAAGGGGCAACAGTATATCACAGAGTTGTAACAAAGCAACTGTACTGACATTTCAGTCTGTTTTCAGAACTTTGCTCTTCTTGTCAGAAGCTTCAGAGGAAGATGTGATATTTTAAACAGTGAGGGAAGCAAGTAATATTTGAGCTTTCCTTAACAGTCTGGAATATTTTACTTCTCATGTTCTATGTCTCCTGACAGAGTCAGCATCCTCTGCCCAGCAGCTCCTCACCTCAGTATCAGCTGTAAGACTCAGGTCTTCCCATCTTCAACCTCTGCTCTTTCTCTGCAGAACTGGTGCCCTTTATCCACAGAAAAGAGAGACAGAACAGATCAGTCATTAAAGCAGTGCTGATGTGGGGCTGGGACAGAGAATAGCCAGGTGGACAACTTCAAAAGGAATTACCAACTGCTGTCTGCATTTCCAGACAAAAATAAGAATTTTTCAGTTTTTTAGCCTTTGGCAGCCTTTTTTCTGACGGCCATTTGTTCCCTTTTCTGGTACTCCATCTGCTCCCCCTGGTTGGATCAGCCAAAGAATCAACTGCAGGAATGTGCAGCTAAAGCCACCAATAAACACCCCATGTAATATCCCCCATGTAGTGATACTTGGGGTTTGGAAACACAACAATGGATTTCCTTTTATTAGAGCTGGGGCAGCAGAGAACAAGAAAAACAAATAGACATGAACTGTTCACTCAGCGTAGCCAGCAAACAAGTGTAAGTCTGAAGTACATTTAAGGCTAAAGATTCCACTAAGACATAAAGAAGCAGCAAAATCAGACCTGTATTAGTGGACATTTTACATCTTGGGAGCACAATGAGAGACCCAGCTTCTGATCCCTGGTATGGCCCTGTCCAAAGCAGTCAGAGCCTCTCATGACCATGCCTGACTGCTCTCTCCTCTGCTCTGCTCACCTTGCACTGTTCTTCAACTGAACCACTCCAATGGGAAAATCTAAATCCACCATCCTGAAAGGGACAATAATTTGGTCATCCAGAATCTCTCCTGTTAGATGATAAGTAGGAAGAGGAAGGAACGAAATTTGGGACTTCCATATCTGAAGTCCCCATATTCAGCTGTAAGACCATTTAGACTCTTTTCTGTAAAAGGAAATACCATCCCCCTGCAAACAGACCCTTCCATATTTCTGTAAGGGGGACACCAGCAACTCACCATCAGTAACAGATTCACAAGAGTTGACTCTGAGGGAGTGTTACTGAACTTCCAAGATTTTTCAGCTGTTCCCCCTCCTCTCAGCATTTCCTTATTGACCAGCACCAGGCTTGTCAGTGTACATTGCTCACACTCCCTAGACACTCAAGTCCCCCAAGGGCTGCACAGGCAAATTAACACCATGTTATGGTTCCCGCTCCCCATCCTACATCCAAACTCAGAGATATTCACTTCAGATGAGAACTGAAAACTGCAGCTTTGAGAAAAGAACCTGCCCAACACAACACAACTACATATACATATTTTAGGTTTTCTTTATTTATATTTTTTAATTCAAGAATTACACACTAGCCAACATTATTATATATTTACATGCTGAAACTGGCTGCAATAGTTTTAAATTCAAGAAAATATCTCTTATGTGCTACTCATTTACAATCATCAGTTTACTACCTCATATATCCCAGAGGTTAGCAGTCCTTTTGAGAAAGACATGAAGATCTGATGCAATGATATCCACTAGTATTTTGCATTTTCTAGCCATTGGAAAATGTGCATTATGTGCATATAAGAAAGGCTACAAGGTCATTAGTAAGGCTGATGATTACTACATTGTGAAATAAATAATACTAAGTAAAAAAAGATAACTCAAAACTGTGCAAAGACAGTACTAACAGAACCATTTAAACACCCATGCCAATAAAAACATGACAGAAGTCAAATCATAGGCAGTTTGTCAGAATTAATCATGTTTCAAATGTTCTTTTTGTCTTCAACTGAAAGTAACAGGACAGACCATGAACCATACAGCCTGGTGAGTATCTGCCAAATGACAGGAACAGTGAAAACATACAAAATGCTATCAAATTGGAATAGATGACCTCATGTCTGAAAAACATTAAGAAAATACAATCCTTAGTATGAAAGTAGAGGTGAGATTTTTAATCATTTAAGTTTCATTTTTTTTGTCAAAGCACTTACAAAGAAAATAATTTTATATTTATGAAATGCTAGTGTTGCATATTCTTGTAGAGATTATATATTTCAATTTTATATAATGGATATTTAAATTATTACTATTTTTACAAAGTAGAATAGGGCAGTCCTTTTGATCAACAGCATTCCATTTGCTTCTTAAAAATTTAGACAAAGTTCCTAGAGCATTTTACTAAGCTTTACCTTTGGTGTTAAGCAGTGAATTTTTAGATTTCCCTTTTAAACAATTTCTGGAGTGAAGATTCTTTGGCTTTGGGGGTCTATGCTATCTGATGACAGTCAAACATCCTGGGTTTTTTTTAAAGAAAAATGTAAGTCTACTATTAGATACCATAAGAGATACAGATTTCAGAATCAGGCAGATGCAATATGCAGGCTTCCATAATGAAATCGCCAACAGCTGAAGTCTCACTTACCCTGGACACCTTCAGCTCTCCACTCACTGGAGCAACATAAAGGTGCCTTATTGTAAGTGAAAACCATGCCCCGTTTGTTTTGGCTAATCTGAGTACTGAGTGTGTGGCCTGAACATCTTGACCGTACAAAAGAATCAACTGTGCCAGCAGGTACATTGCCACATTGGGCTATTTTACACTACAGCACTTCCTGTACTGTTTTATATCTGGAGTCCAAACCTGTTTATGCAAAAGGGTGTTTAAATTACTCTGCTAAAGCACTGCAATTATTGTACTTAGTAAAAAAAAGTCACTAAACAAATACTGTATCTATCGACTGCTCATTTACAGCTTATTTAATTATTTACATAATTTTAGGACACATTAACCTAAACCATAAGTAGAATTAGCTTTTTGCCTTACCATAAAGTACAAATTAGAAGTTAAAAATGTTTAAGAAATCTGATAATATTTACACACGTTCAGCTTAAGTTATGGTTGCTCACATTGTATGTTCTATGTACACATACCAAAATGTTATGATCACTACTGATATAGTATTGTACCCTGGCCATCCCACCCTAGATTATTTTCTAGAAGTAGTTACTATTTTTGCCTTTTTTTAAAATCTTGGTTCCCTAAGGAATTTGTTGGTTTTGAAAACTTACTAGTGGACAATGCTGTTATAAAAAGAGAGAGAAGAAATAGGCAAGCAATGTGAGGACTAGTCTAATTCCAGATGCAAGGAGGTACAGTACTATCATCATGTCAAATGGTGCAATGCTCCATACGAATCATAAGCATTGATCTGCTGATATAGAAATGCCCAGTTACCCTGTATAGTAAGTTGTTTGGTTTTTTCTAAATACATTAATCTTTCTTTTTCTCAAAAATATATTCATACACTGGTTGATGGTAGAAACAAAACTATTATTAGCTTATTCCTTTAACACATCAAGATGTGAATGTGTGTGCATATATATCTACTCAGCACGTGTATATATATACACATATGTCCATACAGACATTTGGGGGTATGTACATATGCACATACAGTTGGAAAATGCTTCACATCCGTTCACTTATGTTTAGCACTGTGTTATAGGATTGGAACACAGTCTAATAATTATAGTGAAAATTAATTGAGGTTTAATTTTGATGCATGTTTTTCTGAAATAAATAGGACATTTCCCCAGGTGTAAGACCACCACTCATTTTCTCTATGCATTGTGCTTTTGGTACCTTACAGATTTTATGTCTTTTTTATTAGAATGTAAGAACTCTCTGAAGAACTCTGCCACATGCTGTTATCTAGGACTCTGTTTTGCTCCCCTGGGAATGAGAAAAGAAATGGTCACAATGTCATTGCTTGAGTCTTTCTTCCCAGTCATTGAACTGCGATAGGAGAGAAACATAACATTCCTTATGCAAACACAGAAATATGTTGCATGAATTTTCAGTTCTGAAAATGTATATCATACTTACTAGCAGTCATGTACAGTATATATTTACAGATTGATCTCAAAGATTTCATTAAAACTGTGCCATGTTATAGTCATAAGTCACCCATGAATTTAACAAAGATGAAAAACACCTTAATTGCTGGCTACTATTTCTAATAGAACAATAAAATGTGCATCTATAATTATATTACAAGTTTTATCTAAATTATTAACTTTGCTATTTTGTTTATTGAAAGCAACAACAATTAACACGGTTAAAAAGATCTAGATTATTCATTTTCTCAATGAATTCTAAAGTAAAGGTCAATTCTAAAGTAAAAGCAAATTTATTCTAGGTTACCTGGAGGGTAGCACACATAGCAAACCCCGTATCTCAAGTACATTGGCATAATTTCTCACTTTCACTCAAGTATCTCAGGAGTAAGTGCTCACCTTGGGCTCGAGTTACGCTTTTACCTCGACACTGCCTCACCAGCCTTTCTCACCCCCATCTTTTTATATCACAGTGTTAAGCCTTAGTACAAAATGATAGAATCTTTCTCTTTCACTAATTTTATACATTAATAGCCAGAAGGACATAGTAAAAGCAAAAGTGCTTCTTCCCCACAGATAATTTATCTTTCCTAGTGACACCTGAGCAGAAACCAAACATTTTCTTTCACTCTCTGAATAGCAACATCAGAGAGTATTATGGCTTGTACTTTAGCTTCAGAAAAGTGAATGTGCAGTTCCGGGATTTGAACTCTGTGGTTTTTGTAATAGCTGAAGCAGTTATCAATGCAGAGAGCAAACATATTCCCTGTAAGTTTGATATTTGATGTGTATGAACCACAGACAGGCTGTGAGCTCCCTGTAGTCACACTCTTGCTTCTGTGAAACAAAAAAAGGAGCTGGCAGCAATTTCTGAAATGAAAGAAAAGCTTGTACAGAAGAATACTATAAGACTGCTTTCATTTAGGATAATTAATACCATTTCTAAAGAATGCACTTTGAAGAGAAATACTGAATTTTGATGTGGCTCCATTTCTTAAAATTGGGAAAAAAATTTCAATGTGACTCATACCTATCAGCTGAAATCCCAAGTGCATCTACAAAGGTTATTCCGTTATGCATGAGATGCAGTCACAAATTAAGCATGTGAACAAAGAGCAAAATTTTGACTTGGACAGCTAATTACATGAGGAAAACTTGTCTCTACATATTGCAGAGTCTGAGCCTGGAGGCAGTGTGTGAATGTACACAACTTCCTGGCAGGTAGGATGTATTGCAAATCCTATCTCAGGCTCCGAACTATCCTGTCCCATTTGAACCAGAAATAAGCGTTATGAAGTGCTCAAAAAAAAAAGTAAGAGTATTTGCCTATTAGTTCCTAGAACTAATCTCCTCCTATTGTTACTCCTCCTGCTGTCATTCACTGTCAACTGAGGGGGGAGGGAGGGGGAAACAAAAATAAAACCACAGAAACTTGTAAGAAAACTGCTCTTTTAAAGTAAGAACAAAAAAATTAAAAAAATATTTTATGAAAAATATTCTAAAGAAATTTTTAGTACCCTGAAAAAACTCTTATGCTCTGTAGTTTCTTTTAAAAATTTGTACACAGATGAGAGGTAGCATGGATGCAACAGATGTGGCTTTCACTTCTTGAAACATGTCAAACAATATTGGGGATCTGATCTAGTAAAAGCCATCAAGAATTTTTACTTTTTATACAGTCCTTGTGACTGCTGTTTTCATTACAAAAAAAGGTCCACAGTGGAAAAAGTGACAAAAGTTTTTCTAAATTTTCTTTTTCTATTGTATTTTGCCTGTAGAAATAAAGCTCAACGGAAGGAAAAACCTCAAACTTTTAATTCAAGAAGTTCCCCAAAGAAAAACTGAAATTTTCTAGTTTTTCAGTGGAAATCACCTTAAAGCAGGAAACATTCAAGCGTCTACTTAAACTCTTAAAGTGATTGCGACCAATTTTTTCCTTTAGAACAGTGCATTAAGGAAAACAAAAAGTGAAATGGCATTGCCTAATCCAGACTGAGAAAACACCCTGTCAGTACTTCTTCTATAGAAATACATATGCTCAGATCTCAACTGCTGAAAGAGGTACAGAACCTTTAACCAACAGCAGGAAGCATAATGCTGGAATGATGCAGACTTGGAAGAAATCATACAACTCCACACAATTATTTCAGACTGAGGTATGTACAACTGACAACATTCATCTGCACAGTGTATATATATATATATCTATATCTATATATATATATCTATCTATATATCTATATATATATAGCTATCTATCTATATACACATACATACATATACGCACACTTTTATGTATATGTAGCCTCCTGTCTCCTTGCCCCTGCACTTTCTAATTGCTCTCTCACTCTCCTTGCCCTAGAGAAAGGCAGGGCACCACTGGTTTTCTTCAGCCATCTACAGAATTACTATTTGGGCAACCAGTTTTGGCACTTTGGACAGATGATTCCCTTTCCCCAGCAGCATCTACCCATTCAGTGCTGATGCATTTTTATACCGACCCTACATTCCTCCACTGATCCCAAACACAGTCACTGTGACTGTAAGCATATGTTTTCTCTTCAAAATACAAACAAAACTAGTGCTTCTTGCTTCAGCTTCTGTGCAAACACCCAACCCCAATATTATCAGTCAAAGGTTTAGTTCTTCCAATAAATAAAAGGAAATTCCTGAATATAATTGGGAAACCTCTGACCATCATCATCTTGGAAAGATGATAGGCACTACTTGTTTTCAAGTTTACACATTTGAAAAGTAAAGTGTGTGTGTTTCATAAGCATAACTCTGTACACTCTTTAAGTGTAGATGCATGCCTTGGATATGCAGTTTCCCTAGGAATGGCATGTACTGCTGTTGAAATTAAAACTTGTTTCTCAAATGCTGCTCTATAATTTGTACCACTAAACTCAAATGGCCATTAAAAAAAAAAAAAAAAGGAAAAAAAAAAGTGAGGGACAATGAGACAAGTGATTTTCAAAACCCAATTTGCCTTTACACTCAAAATGCTCTTCTATTTCGATAAGGGCATATGTCCAAACTGCAACTTAACATATATACGGTTTAGCAGATACAACCAAAACATTATAAAAACAGACCATAGAGTGGGCCAGCAACTAAGGTGTTTTAAAATAACTTTTTTGTCCTGAATAGAATTTTTCTAAGTCCCACTTTTGGCTGTACAACTGATTTGAAGAGAAATCCAGTTCTTGCTTCCTGTGTGGCTTTGTTCCTTAGTTCACATAGTAAAGCCAATAGACAATATTGAAGAAGGAAAAAACAACAGGGAAGAATATGCGAGACCATCGATCTATGGCATTTACATCAGTCAAGTCAGGGATGGTGATTTTCAGTTGGGATGCACGTCTCCGTAGCCTACTTTTCTTCTGTGCCACGTGTCGCTCCAGGGCGTTGCGGCCGAAGCTGTGTCTGGGCAAACCGGCTTTCCGGTACTGGATGTTTGAAGTGTCATAGGCCAGCATTGTGCTCCTAGGGTCCCCAAGCCCCATCACAGCTTCGGAGGCAGCCATCTCATTTTTAATTTCAAGCGTGCTCAACAAAATATTTTCATGTGGATCCATCTGTAAAAAATAAGAAAGCAGATTTAGCAGGAGAGAAAGGAAGACCAGTCAGTTGCAAACTGAAGCCATGCTGATAAGGGCCATATCTAATATTACTAATTTATTGGATGTCAGCCTAAAAGACTTTAAGCATAGCTGTGCTTATATTTATTATCATTTATTTTTGAGCTCAAGGAGAAATTTTATGTATTTCCCTAGACCCAGTGTTCAGCAAGCACAAGCAATACCTGGGAACAGAGGACATGCTCAGCTCCTGAAAGTGGGATTCAGCCACTGGGTAGGATATCTGGGGCAAATATTGAACTTTGCAGGGGTTTTGGAAGGAAGTCAAATGGAAAAGAATCTGCTTTGTTTTGTTTTTTCTTCTTTCAAATGAAAGCTTTTGCTCTACCAGTATGAAAAAAACTACCAGTATTTGCAAGGTCTCTGCCTCTGTGAATGAGGTACAGAGCACTGCACAAGAGAATGCACATTTTAGGTTCCCATATTCCAAACAGGAGTGCTGGTTACTTGGGGAAAGGCAATGGCATAGTCTAGTTATATCTACATGGAAACTGCATGCCCCAGTGCTAGTAAATTTCATAGATACAGTGCATGCTGTGGAAACCTCACTGCTGGAATAGCAGAGATCTGCAATTTCAAGCAAGGAAAAAGATATGCAGAATGTAATCACATCAAATGTACCTTGAACAGTTGTTTCAATGGGCAGATTTAGCTAATATGCATTCTTTAAAGGCAATTCAGGGAAAAAAATATTAAAGCAATATTGTAAAGAATCCCCTTAGACAATCAAGAGGATTTCAAAGATAAGGAACTAAATTCTACTCTTAGGCAATCTGGAGTAGATCTGGAGTAGATCGGGAGTGTGATAGGAGATTTTAAAAAGAATCCATTTATAGAAAACAAATAAAAGTTATTTAGGAAGTTCTAATTCTTCTCAGCCTTCCCTCTAAGTATGTATTTTGAACTGTGTGGTAACAGATTATAATTAAGTAAAAGTAGTTTAAAAACAAGAATAGCTAATGAGAAGCTAATTATACTGAATTGGTGATAGTAGCACAGATATACTTTGGGCCAAAAAAGAGAAAAAATTTTCCCAGAGCTCCTTTAAGAATAACTCAGCCACGTTATTCATTTATCACGTACATTCTGTACATGTCCAAACTGGCACAAGAATATATTGTGATTATTACTCAAAGTGCAAAAATTGTGACTTTTGTGGATTTCTAAACAGTAACAGGGTATTAGTGTATTCTATAATATTTAGAAACTAGCTGTCAGCAGCAGGTACCTCCCTGCACTGCCCCGTGCAGACTGTATTTGCCATTATTAAACCCCCTATGTCGTATTTACCATGGCAAGGTGAGAGAACTGGGTTTAAACCCGTAGCACCTCCTGCACAGTGTTATGAACTGAGAAGTCAGATTTTCACAAAGGTACTTTGGACCTACTGAAACACTGTCATTTGAGTGATTACATCTGTTCAAGTGATGCACAAAAACTGGCATTGCTGAGATGCCAGATTTCCCTCTCACTTTTCCCCCCGATCTGTGTGAGTTTGCACCCCTCTAGTTTCATTATATTTTAGTTTTAAATCAAATGTCATGACTCAATGTGAAACAGCCAAAATCTTTAATTTTTGTTTGCTTTTCATCACAGCCACATGAAGTTTTTGAAATTCCTAGTGTGTTAGGGAGATCAATCTTTACTTGAAAAGCACTGGAAAAATGGGAAAGTTGAACTGGTACTCAAGAAAAATTCCTTTAAGAACTCTGTAGCATGATACTGAGCATAGTGAGGGAATACTGCTTCTATCCAGGAAGGCCATCAAATCAGTTCTCATGTGCATTGGACAAAACTAAGGTAAAAGTAGTATTCTGCTATTGTAGTACCAACAAAAGCATATATCTGCAAAAGCTTTCAAATAGATCTATGAAACTTCTCAGGATGGATTTCAAACATTTTTTTCTAATGAGTGCATTTACTTAGAAAATTGTTTTGTGATTTTTGGGGTAAAATGGAAGTGGACTCATTTTTGTTATTAGCTCTCAGACCAATCATAAGACTCTCAGGGTCCTAAAAATAAAACAATTAATTACGGGCACTTGGCATTCATTGATCCCAAAATGTCTAAAACCACAAGTGGTAAGTTTCCTACATGAGGGGTGCAAAGTCATTTGGAAACTACATTTTCTATGTTTTCATATAACCTCAAGAAAAGAAGTTTTAGTTCCCGTGACATCAGGGGAAGTTTGATATAACATCCACTAATGTAATGCGTTTACCCCTTAGCCCAGAGCCTGGGTTATTTTCACCTCAGTGTTGTGCATTCTAGGATACTATTTTTGGAAAGATTTTAGGGCCAACAAATTTTTTCACATCTTAAATCTTCTTAGGATGAATCTACTTTAAGCATTTTATCCTTTTGATCTGCAATGATATTAGAAATTTGAGTGCTCTTTACATATTTGCATACATTCTATGCATCACACATGCAAGAAAGGCTATTTTAGTCTGCTAGAGTTAGACACAGACATGTTTCAGTGACATGATATCACTCCAGTTAACTTTTTTTCTTAATGCAGCAACATGCTGCAGATATCTGATAATCTTGGAAGCAGTTAGTAAGATTAGTGATGCTGGGCAGAAAAAACATTAAGCAATATTCTAAACTATCTTCTAAGGCAAAATGTCTTCTTCTGTACATTTCACACTCACATCATAGTTGAAGCACAGCATTTTTCAATATTTCAAGACTTTTCAGAAGAAATAATGCAAAATACATTAAATATTAGTGATGGGCGAACCTTCAAGTGTTACAATACCCAGGTAAACACCACAAAGTTCAGGTGTTTCTTGAGCACTAATTTGACCCTTCTGCATCTGGAACAATAAATTGACCATAAGAATAACTGCAGTTTTTCATGGTATTTTGAATTTTCAACCCAAAGGAACTCCCAAAGTTCCAGTACAGAAGTACAAATGAATGTGAGGAAAGAAGGAAGGAAGGGAGGAAGGGAGGAAGGGAGGAAGGGAGGAAGGGAGGAGGGAGGAAGGGAGGAAGAAATTAATCTAACTCTTCAACCTTTGACAAAAGGTTCCCTGTCAGATCAGAGAGAGCTGGGAATATTTTTTCCACCAAGTAGATTCGCCCAACTCTAACTAAAACATGCTTTTGTAACGAAGTGACGCCTGAGATAGAATGACAGTGAACTATGTTTATTGTAAACAGCACCACCCATTCAAAAGGATCCCAAAGCGCTTTCAAGCATTAGAAAGAAGAACCACTTCACTTCCCAGTGAAGCACAATCACCTCTGAGGTGAAATGTGGTGACTAACAGTGCAGAACAACACACTTTATTTTAGTTGAGAAAATGGAGAATGTTGTAGCCAATTGAAACTATGGGGTGGGTGAGTGGTGGTGGGAAATGTTGGGTAAGCAGAACAGTTACATAAATTGATATTTGGCCAGATGCTTGGAGTTGAGATGACCACACTATAAAAAAGTGCCATGGGATCTTTAATGACCATAACTGGTCAAGACCTGAATTTTAAGTCTCTGAGGATAAAAAAATTAGAAAACAATGAAAGATACCTTTGTTGAATACATTTCTGGACAATGATATGTGCCAATTATTCTTCTGTCCTGTAAGTTAATAAAATCAAGACCAGTTTCCTTAGAGATAAGGCAGCTATTATCTTTCACGTAAAATTAAAGCACTGTAGGGTAATAGGACAAATAATTAAAATATATAGGGACCTCTAAGCCAACAATTAGCATAGGTATATTCTGGCTTCAGAGGTGCTATTACTGCCTTGCTCTGCTCCTCAAGGTAAAAATGTTGTGATGTAAATGTATTTTTTCCAACTGGTCATTTGACCAAGGAAGATATGATGATATGAAAACAATTATTAAAATTATTCTGGGGGGAAAGTAGGTGTAAAAGTGGTTTCAAAAGGAGGTGGAAGAAGGTTAAAAAGATCTCTTGGTGCTGAAGGATTGTTCAACCATAGAACTAGACCCTTTATGGTGAACAGGAGAGTTCAAACTTAATGGAGAAATTCCCAGGGATGAGAAAGGAAGGGAGGATGAAGATGAAGAAAAAGCAGCAGCAAGTACTATGGAAATAAAAGGTGAAAGCAGAAGTGGAGGAGAAATGACCAGAGCTCAGCAACCATGCAAGACACTGGGGTTTTTATAAATCAATCTTAAATGTGAATGACAAAATATATGACGCAAATGATATTAATTTATAGGTCCAGGTCAAATGGAAGAAAAGCTGGCTCTGGAGCCTTGAAAGAGGCCATGACTTTTTTGAGGGTCTCAAACAAAGGGAATACAGAGGAAAGCATAGAACTGTTACTATTATATATTCTTCCTGATACCTAGAAACTCCAAAATGATGGCTTTCTTGAGGAATTCTTTTTACACTAATACATTAGCAACTGTAAAATACAAGGATATTACAACTCCTACACACATTCATTAGGAATCCTCCAACGATGACCAGACCTCTGAAATTATTAACTTTCAGTAAATCAGCTCCTTGGTGATTATGCTCTGCTGTTGTGGCAAACACAGTTTTATAATATGGGAGAAATTTATATTGATGAATTGAAAAGATATAACATTGTCACTTCTCCTTTCTCATACACTGTTCATTTTCACCTGTAACCTTCAACTACAGGCAGGAACTGATGGCTCATTTTATGGCAGAATGGCTTAGAAACTTTGTATAAAATAGTAGGAATCGAATTTCTGATAGAAAAACCCTCTGAAACAAAACAGTCGTAAATTGAAAAGAAATATCTTTTTGTTAAGTAGAACTGCCATTAGAAAAAACCAAAAATCTGGTGAGTTAAACCATGAAGTCTAAACTGGAAGTACTCAGTCTATTACAAAGATTAAAACCTGAAACTTAGGATTTATATGTCCTGTGAACTGACATTATTAAGAAATGAAGACAGAAATAAAGATCCCTTTCTTAATGAAGACTTACATGACATGCCTAGATATATACTTTAATTTGTTATAGATAAAGACCTTGCTATCTATAGCATAGTTTCCCACCTCTTAAAAGCTGAGGTTTGCTTGGAAAACCAGTATCATCCCATTCCTGACTAGTTACAGTAGCTCTAGAAAGATCAGGTGAAAGTATGACAAGCACTTTACATGTAATAGGGAACTTCCACCTCATCAGCAGGGTTTGACTTACTGAGTGGGAACCACTGGGCTCTGGGGATTGCCCTGACTACACAGATAATGTGTGGGAGTTAGCTCTGTGTAAGCTGCTGCTGGGTTTACTCTGGAAGAAAAAACAATTAATGATTTTCAAAGGGCACCTGCCTAAAGCTATACCACTATTTTTGACATGATAAGCCAGTCTTCTGAGATAAAGCTATAGAAATTTATAAGACACAAATGCCTAATAGTTCAAAATATCCATATGTGAAACAACATCTTTAACAATGCAACAAGCACTGCATTTCCATTTTCTGTACAAAACTCAATTTACTGCCACTACTGCAGTTACTGTTTATGAAACCAGGCTAGCATGCATTGTTATACACCTAAGATTTGAGTCAGGCTGTAAAGAACGCATTAGAGGACAGTAAAATTGGGTAGACTTATAATTTCAGGTTGCTTTGTTTGGTTTCAGGTCAGATAATTCAGAGAAACTGAAAGTTACAGAAGGATTTTCTTTAGGTTCTTGAGTCTTTTTAAAGACTAAAACTCTAAGCACACCCTGCTCCCCCTGCAGAAACCTGTCAGAGTTAAAAAAGAAAAAAAAGGATGTGGGAAAAAATACAAATTCTGAACATGGAGCTTTAACATTGCTGTAATACTTGTAAATCAATTTCTAGACAAGCAGTTTGGCCTTCTAATATATGTGACTTCTTGATTATTATCTTTAGTAACACGTCAATAACTCAGTTGCAAGTATTGTAGGATTCTGGAGAAATGGTTGAAAATATAACTTCCTGTTGGTATCCATTAATTAAACATGGGATTCTGTATTTAGGGCACTGAAGAATGAGTGCCCAGATGAATTGTGAGAGGCTAAAGCATCTTTGGTTTGATGGCATTTGAATAAAACCCATGAAATATGAACTTGTTCAAACTGCTGCACAGAATCCAATAAACTTGAAGTTTGTATCAACATCCTCAAATACAACTTTCAGCAACCATTTTTTTACTACTGAGACATTTAGGAGGAAGCAAAGGCACGTGATCTGGAACAGAAGACTTCTGGGGTAGCAATTAACAACAGCTTAAATCCTACTGTTTCACAAAATCCAAGGTGTTAGACAGTCCAGATTCTTACTAATACTGCTCTGATGAAGTTATTTGTTATTTCTTTGTTAAAATATCATCCCATTTATAAGTATACAATTAATTTTCTTGAAGAGAATATAAATAAAGAATACATCAGCAAGAACCTGCATTTTAAAAGCTGCTCTCTTGCATCTGTGATAAATAAAATAAATTTTTTATCAAGGCTTCATGACAATCGTAAGTCTTCCAATTGTGGTGTCTTACAAAATATAATTTAGGAGATATATCTAGCACCAAAAATCTACTACAGAAACAGAGAAGAATTGGTTATATAAGGAAGTGTCATGAAAGATAAAAAACGCATCGAACACACAATTATCACCACAACTGGCAACATTTCTAGGGTATAACTTGGATATAGTTATGGTTTTGAAATATGAACTAGACAGTAAAAATAAAGTTGTTAGGTTGCTCCTCTAGAACAGCTTCTGTAAAATATACTAAAGATGTTATTTTTCTTGTTTGAAGCCAAATATAATGTGGAAAGAACTATACAGCATATCCTTGTCATAAGAGTGGGTGGACTGAATGGCAGTCTACCAGTTTCATCCATCTGACCATGATATACTCACTTGTCAACAGATTTAGGCTTGTGATTTTGGGGAAGATATAATCCTTGGGCCCAGCCCAAAGACAAACACATTCAGAGACAGCATGAGGTCCAAGGATAAAACTCTGGAGACAAACTGCAATTAATTCAACAACGACAACAAAACTAAAAGAAAATTCCTGAGATTTTTCTATGGAAAAATCACTGAGAAGATTTTGTTACAAAGAAAAGAAAGATGAATTTCTAACATTTTATAACAAATTTCCAAATTAAAAAAAATCCAGAAAAGTATTTCATACGATCATGTTCATTGCTGAGTTAGAAGCCTGAGACAGCTATAGATACTTCAAGGTTCAGAGGACTAGTCCTGACAATATTAAAATAAAAAGTCTTCTGCTTTAAAATTATAGCAAAAAAAAAGCTGACTAAATTAAAATGTTCCTGCATTATTTACTTGTACACTGATAACCTGCTTTTTTTGGGAAAGTCTAACATTTTGTCACTCATTTAAAAATGAGTGACAAGAATGAAGAAGCTTTCCCACCAAGACATGGTTAGTCATTTCAAATTTGTTTCTAAGTAAATTTCTGTGTATGCAAAATATATATCAATATTATGTATCATTACAAATGTATCATTACATTTTAATCAAACTTGAGTTTGGTTAGTTAAACATATTATAGTTTGAATACTTACAAAATACATGGATAGAAAGTGGTCCAAAAAAACCCATTACATGGAAAGAATCATATTGATTTAGGCTCTGTGACCTTTATTGTTGCATCCTTCAGGCCACCCACAAGTGTTAAGTTTCTGACAACCACATTACCAGGATATGGAGCTTGTTTTGAGAACATGAGCAAGGACAGGTATGTATAGCTTTTTGCACACAGCTGTAAGACAGTAAGTTCAGGGAGAAGTCTCGACAATTGTTTACATGGGGAAGAAAACTAAATGCAAGTCTCTAACACTTCTAAAAAGAGGAATAGAGACATAAGAATAAAAAAGACATAGAATTCCATGTTCTAGTACAACCTTTTATCACTACAGAAGTATTCTTAAAACTAGTTTCTAAGGAGTAAAAAAGATATATTCATATATAGACATATATTTCTCTCTATATACACATATTTGAAGTTAGGCATAATCCTACTGACCTCCTAATGTTTTTCTAAGTTACACGAAACTAACTCCTGGTGTCTATCTTTCTCCATATGCAGAATTCTGGGAAAGCGGTGGAACCCAAAAGAATTTGTAACTAAGTGAATTTACCAGGAAACATAGGTCTTCATAGGCCAGCTTGACTGTTTCACTAAATTTAACTTATGTGTAAGCACTACAAACCCTAACATCCTTTTAAAAAAAACAGAAAAAAAGTAAGTATTCAATTTCCGCATGTCTAAATGGATGCCTCTAAATGCATCTAAATGGATGGAGTCTTTAGATTGTGTTCTCATATAAATAAAGAGGCTGACAAACAGTAACTGTAACAACATTATATTTTTACCACTTAGTGACATCCAAGTATACATAATCCAGTGATCTCAAAATTCATGAGCACAGCTAGGTTACCTTCTCTGGCATATACTACTTGCAGTTACAACCTATGTTTTGGATAGAAATTTGCCAGCTCCAGGCCACTGAATTAAACCTTGACAAACTCTTTAGAGCTGATGTGTTTTAGGAAATCAATTCACCAAATTCCCGAGCTAGACACACCTTCTGGACTGCAGCTACATACATTTCTTCTATTTCACTGTACATAATTTGTCTTCTTTTGTGTCTTATTTCTTCACAACTTGATAAAATGAAATAAACTACACCAAGGGATTCCTTTATGAACCAAAAATTTTGTTCTGCTCAGGGTCACAGGCTGTAGATTGAGTACAAAAGCAAGGGGGATAATGTGCTTTAAACAAGTGTACAGGCATTGGTCTTACATTAATTAAATATGGCATTCAAAGGAGCACAGCTGGAGAAAAAAAGCCTCCTGCAGTTGACTTGACCTTTATTCAGATGTCATGTGAAATACCAGCACAGACCATGGAAACAAATCACCTTCTGACTGCTTCTGCAAACTGCTGTAAGCTAAAACTGGAACTTCCTCAAATTTCACTCCTATCCAAACTCTGGTTTGATAAAACACAAAGAGGCTGGCCTAGCACCCTGTGCATTGCTGACTGTTTCATATTAAAGTTGTTCCTTGAGAATGCATGAATGTAAGTTCAGGAGAAAGGCTAAGCTTTTATTATCCATGCCTACTTTATTACATGTCCTTCAATAGACTGCTGTGTAAGGAATACCTTCTGACCCTGGATCAACAATCAGTCCTCGTGCAGCTTTACCTGTACTGCAAACAAAAGGAAAACTCTCCTTGAAGAGAAAGAAAGAGGATGAATTCTTTCACTGACATCTGGACAGTGGCAGCATTAGCTCCAGCAATATAGAGCAGTAAGGATTTGAAATTTGAGATTGAAATTTTAAGAGCTTCCTGTTGCCTTAGTGTTTTAATATCCTGTTCAGTTTATTAACCGAGTCTGTGAATATAACCAGTTTAAAAATCCTCTTTTTACCAAAAGCTTTTACATCTTGTTGTAAACACGTTATATATGCTTACTCATGTTTTATACTAGAAGTACCTCTGGTCCATAGGGTATAAAGTGCCATTCTATGTAGTAGGTACTGACTGGTTTTAGGTACTTTTGCAATAGTTTCTTCTCCCTGAAGATGCATTATATGATTTCTTCAGATAGAAATGAAAATTGCTATGAACTGAAAAGGCCAGCAGCAAGCCAGCAGTAAATCAGTGGGCAAATAAAGGCATTAGACAAGCCTAATTGTTTTGGAGCATTGTGTTGGAGCAAGGTCTATTATCTCGGGTCTACAGCCCTGCTAATGCATCTTCACACCACAGCCTGAAAATTGAGGAGAGTGACCTTGTCTGTTTGCAGTGCACTGAAAGCCATCACAAGCTGGCCTGCAAAAAGCAACAGGTACAGATCAGTGGATTCGCTTTGGCTCAGGTTAACACACTCCTTCATCTAATTCATCCCTCCTTTTCTAGAGACATCTATGGATATGACAGAGAAAAAAAAATGCACAGGCTCTTCTAGTTATTCTCCAGTAAGGTGGTAAAAAGAAGTTTGGAAGCTGTCATGGAAAATGTCAGGTAGCATACCAGCACCTGAGCTGACTGTGCCATTTCCAAGTATGCTGCTGTAACAGTGGACATTTCTGGCACAATGGAATAGAAAATTCTCAGTCTCCATGCTCCAAGAGCACCCATACATTAGACAGTGAATCTGAAAATGGGCATCTGGGGAAGGAGGATGCTGTGGGAGCCTCATTTCCCTGCTAGATTACACAACAGCCAGTCGATCCTCAGCCTACCAGTTGCGTAGCTGAAATACTTAGGTAATCACTTGTGAAACACGTAATTAATTGCATGCTCTTATTTGTCTCAAGGCTCTGATAACGCAATGGAGTTCCCTTAGAGTGAAAGATCTGAGGAAAACTAGTAAACTTGTCCAGCTAAACTGGGTCAGACTCTTTTCCTTGGTCAAAGAGCTCTAGGAACAAAACCAGCAGCTGAGACAACTTGAAGAGGAAGAAAGTTACCAAGTGCATCTGAGGGCAGGTTAAGCTTCTGTTTGTTGTGGCCTTGCCAGCTCACCTCCTTTAGCAACCCTGTGCTAATCTAGATATAACAACAGTGGGCCAGGAGGGCAATAAATTGCAAAGATACCTGTATTTGTTTAAACTTTCTTAGCTCCCTAAGCCCTTCAATAATTTTTCAAGAACACTTCTATTGTATTCAAATCTATTAATATGTGTTTAAATTCATTATCATATTGACATTCCATGTTCTTGGTACCCAAATTTTGGATAGAAAAATGCCATTATTCTGACACCTTCCTTTGTTTGTGATTTGCACTTTGAGCAGCAATGCACTGTCCCTCGTAGGTGTGCTGATCAAATACCTTACATAATACAAAGAGCACTGGGTAAAGAATTACTCATGGTTTTAAAAATACACTCAGTATATTTAAAAAAAGTGTTTGTGTTCAGAAAAGAAACCTTATCTAAACATGCAGAGGTTAGCAATGTCACTTCATATTTATTTAAAGCAAACGACTGAATAAATCTGTATAAATAGTTGTACGAAGTGTTGCATAATACACTGACATTTTTCCCCTCTTTACCAGGGGGAAATTGCTGAATTACTGCTCACAATAACAGATTATGATTGCAAAATTAAAGGTAGTTTTATTTATGTGACTTATTTTATCCTGTACTTCAGGCATATTGCCTGTGCAATTGCGATATTCTCTGTGCTTTAAGCTAGGTTGAAAACATGTAGACTTTCACGATTACTGCAACAGCATCCAATCTAAAACCAAATTTACATGTATTTTACATTATGCAAAACATAATGCTGCTTCTGTGAAGTGGCAAATCATTTGAAAGATCATAGCTAAGAAACTTCTGTGAAGTGGCAAATATTTGAAAGATCATAGCTAAGAAATTCTCTATAAGAAATGTTACTTTGCAATAATTAACTCTTATAAACCTAGATGATTTAACTATAAAGAAAAAAGATCAAATAATTTAGAAATAACTTAAACACTACCTGAATGACATACAGGTAAGAATTAAAAAGACTAGAAATGGAGAAAGGTGCACCAAATCATTATATGGTAATGTCTCTGTAAGGTTTGCTATCTCAGTTGAAAAAAATGAAGCATCACATCTTGTTTCTAGGTAATATCCTAGTAAGGAAATGATAGTGATGTTGAAGAAAAGACTGACCAGGTGCTCCTTAAAGAGACAGATCTGTAGCTCTTCCTTTAATGAGAGTCTTCATGTAGGAAGTGCTCCCAGTACTCACAGTGAGTATAGTCTCTGCTGCCTGACACACTTCAGCTTCTGATGCTGTGGAAGAGGATGGCACAGAGCTGCTTTTCCATGGGAATCACCTCTTGTCAAACTACAGATGGCAAGATGCAAGAAGCACTTCTTTACAGAGGAAGAAGAATCAGCCTTTCATTTACCACAGCCTTTGAAGTGACAGTCCTGGTTTTACCACTGTAACAGCGGTTTTCTGATCTATCCAGAATAACAAATACAAATTAATTGATATTGAAAAGCATTTTCACCCTACTTATGCCTCCAGAGCAGTCGATTAATATACATAGTCATCTGGATCAAATGAGTCAGATGAGCAATTGTAGAGAAAACAGCAATAGAATCCAAAAGATGTAACAGCAGCATACACAGCTGGTTGACAGGAAATTTAGTAACACAGGAAAACATATGGAAAATATAGAACTTGGGAGGTGACCAGACTGCAAATGTCTGGAAGATATATCAGACTCATCACAGTGGTCAGCACAAGCAAGCCCATCTAAACCAGAGTTCCAAGATGGAAACATCCAAGGTAAAATTATTGGAAACAACAAATTAGGAGTAAATTTAAAAATTCATCAAAAATAACTTGGCTCCTGGATTCTGGAAAAAATTTACGGGGAATAAATCAGTTCTGAGAGAGCACCAAGGAACTCATTATCTGAGCTCTGATAACAGAAATTAAGCTTATTAAAATGGCTGGGGGTCTGCATAAGAAATAATTTGCAGTTGTATCAGGCTCTACACTGAAATTGTGGTTAGGTGAATCATCCTGAAGACAAAGCCAGACTTCATAAAGGAGAAAACCTGAAGAGTTATATGACAGCAGCTTGTTTCCCTTCCCTAACCCCCTTCTATCCCAAAAGGAAAAACAAAAAAAAATTACAATTAAAAGAAAAACAGGGTCATAGAGGCTTCTAGACCATTTGTATGCAACTCCTGAATGAACAGATATATGGATTTCAGTAAAGTCTTTGGTACATTGTCTTAAAACTGAAGAGATCACATGTCCCAGATGCATGTACAATTACCCACAGGAAGACAGGTGACTGATATTGGGAAGCTAGAAGCTGGAATTTGGCCCTGTGTTTTAATGTATCTGTTAATCATCTTGAAGAAGCACAGACAATATTAGCATGAAAATTCATTAAATGCAAAGGACCAAAAGGATGCTGATGCCCATTAACAGTCTTATCTAAAATACAAAAGTTCACAGAATAAAAAGACATAACAATGGCCATATATACCATACTTTATGACATGCTAGGTCCTCAAGCAGACATAGGACACTCCCAGTGTACCTATCCTTAGGTACACTTGCAGTACTACGCCAATCAGAACAGAAGAGACTAAGAAACTTGAGACTACCAAGGCAAGAAAGGCATTTCAAGACATAAGACTATAAACTTGAAAAGAGAGGTGAGGAGATTACACCAATGCTATCTCAAATAAATGAAGGATGTCTAGAGTAAGAGGAAAGCCAGTGATTTACCTACAAGCAACAATATGATTGTTTACAGAAAGAACAACTAGTCTTTACAAGGCAAAAGATGATGAGTTAGACTAAAGGAACAAACTGCTAAATGCATCTTGAGAAGTTTCAAGAGTGGAATGATGATACTCACAGCCATTTTTACCTGAACTCATTGCAAAGAAAATCAAGCAAGTCCAGTAGGATTTAATAAGTCTGTGGCAATGTATCTTCTGGTAACTGAGTCTGAATCTTCCTTGATTTTTATGTTCTTTAAATGTCTACATGATTTTATTACTCAGGTTTCAGTATCCAAGAAGAAAATCAAGGTATAGGCCCAATTCGTTCTCTACCTTTCCATTACCCCAAACAGGATCAACAGTCTTTGAAAATGGAGTATAGGAAGTTGCAATCTTACGTGATGATTCAGAGTAGATATATAGAAGAATTTTTTAAAAATGAGAGTGATGAAACGGTGGAAGAGGTTGCCCAGAGAGGTGGTGGATGCCCCATCCTGGAAACATTCAAGGTCACATTGGATGGTGCCCTGAGCAACCTCATCTAGTTGAAACGGGATTGGAGTAGCTGACCGTTACAGGTCCCTTCCAACTCTAACTGTTCCACGATTTTTAAAAAAAACAGAACAAACCCCAAACTACCATATTTTGCATATGAGATGAGTATGATATGAAATTTAAAGAAAGATTTGGCCACAGTTTCATCTAGAATAGTCCTGGGGAAGCTCTGCAGCCAGCCTGATGGAGTTCACTCAAATGGAAAAAACAGGACATTCTCATCCTGAGTCACCAAATATCCAAGAGATTGTAATGGATTCAGCAGTCATGGAAAAACAGCTTCCATTATGCTTCTGTACTGTGTTGTAGGCTCTCTAGTATCTTCTGTATAACACCAGGCAAAAACAGAGACTACCACTGCCCATGCCCACCCTGGAATCTCTCCATGAAAGAGAATTCAACAGCATAAAGGGAGTATGAATTAACTTCTCCTTTGATTTTGCAAGTAGTTGTGGATGAGAGGAGTGATCAGCACTTCTCCTCTCACCACCTTCTGTTGATTGAAAGTTGTATGAGATTGTTACCAAGCAAGAGTGTTGGAATTGCAAGAAATCTGTTACAGATTTTCTGTCTATAAAGTATAACCAAAGATGCTGTGCTACAAACAGCAGTTCCAATAACTATGCAACTGTTTTACAGTGTCAATGCTGAATGCAGTAACAGAAGTTGTTCTGTGTAGAAGTTTTCATCCTCATGTTTTGAGGTTTATTCCTCATGGCATTAATCTTCTCTCATATAGTACCTGATTCTAACGAATTCATAACATTGTACATAGTGATTCAAGAGGAATCTCATAATATCACAAAAGAAAACTCATACCTTGTAAAATCAGTCCTTCACTACTGGATCCTAATTAAAGATAGAGTGTTTGTGTGGTCCCACTTCTAAAATATGTTGGTTTTTATGAAAAACTGCTTCTGAACTAAATTCAGCAGTTCAGACCCATTTTGTTTCTTATAAATGAAAATAATTATATAATATTTGTCTCATTTTAATAGATAAAATATTCAGGTCCATTAAATATGAATCTGTTGCTGCTGGTCAAAGAACAAGAACAGCTGTCAGCTCCTCTCCTTCTCCCCTGAGCAGTCTCTGCGCAGTAGGACAAGTTCTTTGATCCTCTCCTATATGATTCCCTGTCAACTGCTTAAAGGATTGCAAACCTGATTATTAGATCAGAGTGGATCTGGATACCAAAGCAGAACTGCCATAGACTGTTAACCATGCTGGCCTGGTATAGTAAATAAAAGGCCCAGTTTAAAAAAAATACAAATCATGTAAAGTTGTTCCTTGTAAATTTCTGCAACAGTTATTGAAATTTACTCTGCCTAGCCAATTGGATGAGCATAGCAGTGCTTTCAAATTCTCCTTTATGGTCAGCAATTTGCCACTGGACTTAGGCTATTCTGTTACACAGCTGAAAGATCTATTGTATGAACAAGAATATTGAAAACACCCCAAGTGAAACAAAGTATACAAAAACATATCTCAGCTAGTGGTGGCACTCTGACACCTATGCATCTTAAATTTCCATTGATATTAAAGGAAAGACTTCAGGTAAATGCAGGTCTAGTCTTATGAAATTACTTACAGGATAGTTTATAGCATTGTTTTTTTAAAGTGAAATTGAATTTAAAAAAAGAAAAAAACTTGACAAATTAAATAAAGCCTCACAGATTTTTTTTTCATCGCTGAAAAATCACCAATAGAAATAAAAACATATTACGGTGTCTTCATGAACTTTACAATGGTAAAAGACAGTATATGGTAACATAATATCAAAATTGATCTCATCATTATGAGCATGCCTTCATTCATTAAAATATGTTTCTCTCCAATCAAAAAAAAAAAACCCAGTGAATGGATGAGATCTGAGCCATGGCAATATAACTCTCCATCTTAAAAGACTATAAACTATAGCATATAAAACTATTTTATGCTATCAACACGTAACAGATTTCTGGAAGAAAATGTTCTGTCTGCAGGCCCACTCTGTGCATAGAAGTTCTGAAAAAACATTAGAAATTTCACCACTAGAGCTGTATGAAATTTAAGTTTCCAATTGACAAAGAATCCCTTGGTTTTTTCTAATACAGATTTTTTTTTTTTAATTCTGACTTTGATTTTTTCTCCTTGGACTATCATGATGAATTATAATTCAAAGAGCCTCCCCTGACAAAAAAATCCCGCAACCCCCCTGCCCCCCAAAAAGCCCCCCAAGCCCCTAAAGATAATTCAACCTTATTTAATTTTCCAATTTTGCATGTGTGTGAAAGTTTGTACATTTCACAGAATACATTTTTGCATTCAGCACAGATTTGCCACTGTGTGAAATTCATCCCAAATGGTCAAAGTGACAAATTATAAGTGCTTTATGATAAGTGCCCCATTTTCATTAAGCATAATGGATACTTTTCCCAGAAGTATGTATCTTGGCAAATATCTTTTCTGCCTCAATTCTTCATCCCCAGGGGGCCAGTTTTAGATTCAAAATTAAGAGCACATTGATGGTTATTTCTGAGAAGTTCCTCATTTAATCAATAGTATCCTGGCCCATTATACATTGAAAATCTGCAAACTTGTCAAGCTTTAAACACTTCTGTGGCAAAGATTTCTTATCCAGCTCATCTGAAAGATTTATGAAAGTAGGTTAAATCTAGGTTTTAGTTCCAATGTTCCATACAGCTCTTACTAGAATATGCAGCCATCATTTTGGATTTGTTCCTTTGGAAATAGATTGTACATATTCAAGCCTACATTCTGACTAAGAAAACATCTCTCAGTAAAGCTTCACTGACTGCATGCTTTAGAAACAACTCATTCAGCTTTCCAGGCTAGAGGGCAGCATTCATTGCTGAGGTGGCTAAGTACGCTGCTCTGCAGAGCTAAGACAAGGTCATCATAATTCTAATCCACCCATTTTCTACAAGAAATTACATTTTAAAGCACTGTCTGGCATAAGTGAGAGTCTGCCTTCCTGTGGAAATGCTAAAAATTTATCCC
Organism: Gymnorhina tibicen; assembly: GCA_013399875.1. Taxonomy (NCBI): domain Eukaryota; kingdom Metazoa; phylum Chordata; class Aves; order Passeriformes; family Artamidae; genus Gymnorhina; species Gymnorhina tibicen. The sequence continues at coordinate 95,916 of VXAZ01006211.1, forward strand.
CATTCCAGTTTACCTTATTGACATCCATTCGCAGCTTCTCATTGTTGGCACTGGCAGCTTTTTCTGCTGCTTTCTTTTGACGCTGAGGTCCTCTGCCAAAGAAGATGTAGTTGACCAATGCATACTCCAGCAGAGCCATGAAAACGAAGACAAAACATCCCATAAGGTACATATCAATGGCTTTCACATATGGAATTTTGGGAAGAGTCTCTCGAAGATGGGTGTTAATTGTTGTCATTGTGAGCACAGTTGTGATTCCTGGAAAAAAAATTGACAAGTCTAGTGGTTGAAATAATTTTAATTTTCTAGAATAATAATTCATACTATTCAAATGCTAGAGTTGAAAAATATTTTCTTTTCCCCTAGTGGAAAAAAGACATCTCTAACCTCTGTCCATATTCATAGAATCCTAGAAAGGTTTGGGTTGGATCTTCAAAACCATCTAGTACCATGGGCAGGGAACCTTCCACTAGACCAGGTTGCTCATAACCCCATCCACCCTGGCCTTGAACATTTCCAGGGATGGAGCCCCAACTCCAGGCAACATGATCCACTGTCTCACTACACTCACAGTGAAGAATTTCTTCCTAATATCTAATCTAAATCCACATGCTGTCAGTTTAAAGGCATTCCCCTTTGTTCCAACTCCCTCTGCAGCTCTCTTGGAGCCCTTTTAGGCTCTCAAAGGTGCTCTAAGGTCTCCCTGGAGCCTTCTCTGCTCCAGGCTGAACAATTCCAACTCCCTGTCCTCATAGAGAGAGGTGCTCCAGTCACACAATTATCTTTGTGACATTTCTCCGGCCTGTCAAAGTCCCTCTGGATGGCATCTCTTCCCCCAGCATGTGGACAGCTCCACATAGCTTGGTAACTTGCTGAGGATGCCCTCAATCCCACTGTCCATGTTGCTGACAGAGATGTTAAGCAGCACCAATCCCAACACAGACCCCTGAGGACACTTGTCACTGGTCTCCACTTGGACATCAAACTGTTGACCGCAACTGTTTAAGTGCAACCATCCAGCCAGTTCGTTATCCACTGAGTGGTCCATTCAACAAATCCATGACTCTTCAGTTTAGAGAGAAGGATCTCATGCATAACAGTGTCAGATGCTTTGCACAAGTCTAGGTAGATGACATCAGTTGCTCTTCCCTCATTCCATCAGTGTTGGGACCCTGCTGTAGAAGGCCACAGACTTTGTCAGGCACAACTTGCCCTTAGTGAAGCCAGGTTGGCTCTCATCAATCACCTCCTTACTTTCCATGTGCCTTAGCATAGTTTCCAGGAGGATCTGCTCCATGACCTTGACAGGTACCAGTGTGAGACTGACAGTTCTGTAGTTCCCCAAGTCTTCTTTTTTCCCCCCCTCTTAAATAGGGGGGCTTTGCTTCTACTATTCCAGTCAGTGAAACTTCACCAGACTGCCATGGCTTCTCAAATATGATGGATAGAGTTTTAGCCAGTTCACTCTCCAGTTCCCTCAGGACCTGTGGATGCATCTCATCAGGTCCCATGGACTTGTGCGTGGGATCCTCAGGTTCCTTAGATGGTCTTAAAGAAGATCCCTTAAGCAGGTGGTTCTCCATACACCCAGTCCCAGCCTTTGCCTTCTGCAACTTGGGCAATGTGTCTGGAGCACTTGTCCATGAGAGCAAGGCATTAAAAAGGCATTCAGTACCTCAGTCTTCTCCAGAGGTACATCTCCAGTACCTCAGGCCTCCTGTTCCCTTTCATAGAGGACTCCCATTTTCCCTTATTGTCTTTTAGTACTGAGGTACCTATAGGAGCTTTTCTTGTTGCCTTTGATGTCCCTGGACAGATTTAGTTCTCTCTTAGGGCTTTAGCTTACCTAACCTGATCCCGGGCTGCTCAGACACTTTTTGTGTATTTCTCACAGGCTACCTGACCTTGCCGCCACCTTCTGTAGGCTTCCTTTTTGTGTTTGAATTTTTTCAGGAACATCTTGTTCAGTCCTTATCTTGGACTTGGATTTTTTTGCATAGCATAAAAACCATTATACCTGTAATAAATTGAGCTCAGTAAAACAAACGGTAGTTGGATTCCATGAGTATATTTTTAACCAGCTAAATTGCAACCTTCTGTAATGAGTCTCAGTTAAAAATTACAGGCTACAATCACTGTTATCTTGCTTTCCTCCAGCATTTTCAGGATGTCTGCAGTCTCAAATTCTTAAGGCAAAATGCTACACAGAAAGGTCTCATAAAATTCAGAAGTATTCTATAACATCAGAATGTCAAATTCTCAATGGCATCTTTTATGGGTATTTAATTATTTTAGCTATACAAGAGCTGTACTGGCAGGAATCAGTCTGATTTAGACAAAATTTGGCAAGAGATACAGATATTTATTTTTGTAACATGACTGTTATGATGAGAGGCACAGAATAAACAAATACATATGGGACTAGTGATGAGATATACCAGTACTCTAGAGATTAATTAGGGAAACAGTTTTGCTTTTGGAATGTAATGTAACAGTAAGGAAAAAAATAATCATAGACCCTTACAATCATTTAGGTTGGAAAAGACCTTTAAGTTCATTGAATCCAGCCTTTAACCCAGCACTGCCAAGTCCACCACTAAACCATATTCCCAGGCACCACATCTACACATTTTTTAAATCCCTTCAGGGATGCTAACTCCACCACTTCCTGGAACAGCCTCTGCCAGGGCTGGACAACCCTTTTGGTGAAGAAATTTCCCCTAGGATTGAATCTAAAACTCCCCTGGCATGACTTGAGGCCATTTCCTCTTGTCCTTTCACTTGTTACTTGGCAGAAGAGACCAACCCCCAGCTGGCTGCACCCTCCTTCCAGGAAGTTTTAAAGAGTGAGAAGGTCTCCCCTGAGACTCCTTTTTTCCAGGCTGAGCTCCCCCAGCTCCTTCAGCTGCTCCTCATCAGTCTTGTGCTCCAGACCCTTCCCCGGCTCTGTTGCTCTTCTCTGGACACACTCTAGCCCCAAAATGTCTGTTTTGAAGTGAGGAGCCTAGAACTGGACACAGGATTTGAGGCACAGCCTCCTCCCTCAGTGTAAGGACAAGTGAACTATACAACCCTAGTAAAAATTTATTTAATTCCTGAAAGGAAAAGCAATTTATAATCCATAACACAGTGCTGAACATGTGTTCTGGACTGCAATGAGCAGAAGCAAATTAAGAGCATTCTTTTCAGAGAAGAAACAAGCAGGAAAAGAACAACAGAATATGCTGAGACAATTAGGCTAATTTTTGTTACAATGATTATACAGTTAGCTGATTCAGACATGAAATCACTTTAATTTTTATTTAAATTCTGATTATTTAAATGCTGATTCAAATAATACAAAACAAGCCAGACATAAAAAGATCTAACAGATATTCTTTTTATTTTCAAATCATGCACTATCCACTAAGTCAGAAGCTAGAAAAAGCATTTGGCTAATGCACACTGCATGAGATGTGTAAAAATGCCTACCTAAAGCAACTCTTGCAGCTGAAGCATCGTAATTAATCCAAAAGGAAACCCAGGACAGGATAGTGATCAGAATAGAAGGCATGTAGGTCTGCAGAATGAAGTAACCAATGTTTCTCTTAAGTTTAAAGCTGAGAGACAGTCTTGGGTAGGCACCTGAAAGAGAATATTTGGTATGGCCATAATTTATTTGTATAATGCCTGAAAACATTTTTCTTTTCTGTCATTTTCTTTTTATTGTTTCATTCAACATAGAGTACACTCAGAGCTGAAAGATCCAGGATAGTCAGCTGCAGAATTTCTAGCAAGAACTGGGATAACCTTTTATGCTAAGGGTACAAAGATGCTCTAGGTGCATATCTGATGGTAATCATAACATTCAACAATCAACAGCCAAAGTACATGTCAGAGCAACAAAGCATAGAAATGCCTCTTCCCTGACAAACTGTCATATGCCAACTTCAGTGTAACTGATGCCATGATGATTTTTTTCTTTTTTATATACCCCTCTTATATACCCTTTCATATACCCTCTTATACAGCTTTTATATATCCTTAGTGCTTTTAGCCCACATACTTGTAATTCCCTAAGTCTGATAATGAGCTTAGACCCAAAGTTCCATTAAGCCAAATGACTAAACATCTTGGAAGCCTCACAGCTGGAGGTCAAAAAGCCCCAGACATCAAGGTCCTCTCCAGAACACATTCTGTAAACCAAGACAGGCCCAGCCAGGGGGAAAGTTCCTCTGGATGGGGGCTTCTCTTGAGCCTCTCACTGGGGAATCTTTGACAGATATGCTAATGTGCAAGGTCTATAACTGTATACGTGAATCATCGTCTGTGTGCATTTTCGGGGGAGCATTCTCAGGGTGCATTTTCAGTGTGCATTCTGGGGTGCATTCTACCTGGATGTGGTGCACCTGAGGATCCTTAAATAAATACCAAGGTAAAACACTTTTTTCCCCTCTAACCGTGTTTGGCTTTTAATTCTAAGCCCAGGGAAAGGCAACATAACCCTTATCCTAAACTTCTCTCCAAGAAACGCAAGAGCTGTCTTTTGTTGCAGGACACCAGAAATACTGTAGTGTATGAAACACTTGTTGAAATGGGTGCCTAGAAATCATTCTTTGAGTCCCATTTTTGCTTGATTTTGAAGAATTTGGGATGTACAATCCTTCTATAGTCCTTCCAAAGATGATTTCTATCCATATCTGGAAAGTGAGTTTTGAAGATAATTTTTTTTAACACACCTAATGGGTTTCTCAAGTAGGTAGAAAACATCTCCTAGAAACAGCCCAATCCAACTCTTGCCTCTCTTGAACAATTTAATGTCATTGAAATAGGTTAGTTATTTTTGCTTTGTTTTTTATTTCATGAAGTCCAATCTGATTTTCTGGTCCTTTTCAGAAAGCATCTTTTCAGCCTTCAGAAAGTCATACACTTGCTAGAACAGGCTAAACTGGAAATCCTGGAACATGCATTTTAAAGATTTTATATTGAAGACAAAATAATTAGTCTAATACATCCCCAACTTGGCAAAAGAAACATCTAAATATAGGGAGATAAAGTTCCTAAATTTCCTACATGCTGGGTTTTCACTTGTTGGGTTTATGGCACAGAGGTGTGTAAGTGGCTTAATCAGTTTTCATAGGAAAACAGACAATACAGTTCATTTAATGAGCCTTAACATGACAGATTACCGTGCCCTCTTCATATGTTAATGAATGATGCCTTATACACTACAGAAGATGTAATAAAAACTTTCTGCTTTCCAAATTCACAGTTGCAGCTCTATTTTATTCCTGTTCCTAAAGTTTTTGCTCCTCAACTGCACACTAAGAATTAATCCAATTTTAAAAGTATTTAAAATAATTCCCCTTTTAACTTCCCCTCCACAAACCTGTAGAGAAAACAACATTCTTCGTGATAAGCTTGTAGTCTACAATAGAGAACTGTGGCAGTTCGATCTTTGTCACTCCTGTGACTGCATTATCACCCCCACGCCAGTAAAATTCAATGTCATCTGTTGTATAGCCATCTATAAAAACAGGAATAAACAAGTGAGATACACATCTCTTCTGACATAATGGGGAACAGTTCATTAACTCAAAACATATAAAATATATTTCTAAAATTAAACCACTTATAAACGTACAGACACAGGTAATTCCAAATATAATTTCAAAAGGCAATCCAAGGTGTATTTTAATATTTGTTGGGTTTGTATTTTTTTTTTAAGATATATTACATGAATGTATCAACAAAACAAACCTTTAAAACCAAATTAAGACTACACACATCCCAGCTCTAGATAGCAAGTGTATATTGGCTTAAGGTAACTTCTGATCCCAAGGCTGGATAAAACAGCACAAGTTTGCTGTAAGTTCTGTCCCTGAGCTGAAACATCAGCACTGGCAATGTTTAGTTTTTAGTTGTAAAAACCAGCATAATTCTTTTTCTGAAATCGCTGGAATGCAGTAAAAGACAGCCAGATTCAGTGAGGCTTTTAAGAGGCCTTGTAAAAAGCAACTATAGCAGATGCAACAACACCCATCAGTGGCAAAAAACATCCCACCACCCAAAAAACCACCCCAGAACACAGCACATGTTCACACAGTCATAAAATATATGCATGAAAAAGGAATCTGGGCTCCCAAATGGCAACTGAGCCAAGTTGCATGCTCCAGAGTTAGTGTACAGAAATGATCATGAGACATCAATTGCAAAACCAGGAAATAGGATATTCATTAATATTCATTATTCATTAATCTAAAGATTTTTGTTATCAAAAGCTGTAAATAAACCAACTCAAACATAGAATAATGACTATTACTTTTTTTGTAAACTGAGATAATAAATATTATATATAACACCTTGATTTTAAGTTCTCATCCACAGACAAAGGACAAAATTGTATACTAAACACCATTTTAGAGTGCTCAAATACTACTGAATTTCAAGGAATAATGCATAGAATCTATAAAACCATTCCTGTGCATCATTAATTTTTGATAATCCAGGTATACAGCATTAGCAGAAGACAAGTGTGTTTGAAGACATGAACCAAATAATCTGCAAAAACACTGAAACAACAATAAAAATCTATCTAATACACACAGTTTTTAAAAGTATTTTGGTAGATACATTCCTATAGTAAAATTAGCATATAGTAAAATAGCAATTCCAGAGTTTTGTATAAGTGACTCTTTTACTTTCCCGGTCACAAGACTGTCTTCAGAAAAGAGGCAGACAGCTTATTTATGTTTCCCTGCCTAGCAACATTTTATATTTGTCAAATCTCTCTCTAGGCTTTCAGAGAGACAAATAAAATAAAATCTAAAATAAAATCTAAAATAAAATGAAGATGAATAATTATATTGGCTGATCTTGAGATGTAAAAGCAACTTACTGCACTCCATGTTATGAAAAATACAAAAGAACATCCTTAGAGAGTTTAGGAAGGTTAATATTATTTTGTTGGGAGTATCTATGTGACATTGTCCAATTTTGCTGATATTCTATCTGACATCTACCCTGCCCTCCAATGGCAAGTTCCAGATTATAATACCATTTACTGAACTTGCTGGGATTAATCAAGGTAATTTATTTAATTCTGAGGTAACTAAACTGTTAAACCTCACAGTTAATAAATCAATATTTTATTTTTATTTCATTTATTTCTGAAAAAAACAAATGCTAAAATAATTTTCAGCAGGGAAAACCCCACCTTTCTATGTAAAAGAAAAAATGTTTATGAAAAGCCCTAATGGCTTTTTATTTGATTGTATTTCTTAAAATATCTGTTAAAAGAACTTTTTTGTCCAACTGCCTATAACTGTTTAGCCTTGAACTGTCAAATCACAGCAGGGATCACACAACAGAACTCCAGGATTTACATTCCAGCAGAATGCCAAATGCTTCAGCATTACCCTCTACCAGGAAGATGTGGTTCAGCTTCTCCCTGGATTCTCACAGCCTTAACACTAAGGAAACACTGACAACTACTTAGGAGAGAGGAATGCTTTGAAACTCTCACCCAGAAGTTCAAACTGAAGATTCCAAACTCTGTAACTCTGGGCGGCTTTGGGGAGAACTGAGCAGAATTCCCTGCTGCTTAAGGGACTTATATCGGGCAAATGCTAAGCTGAGACTGACCCAGAATGACAAGACTTGTTAGTAGGTATTGATAAGTAGAATTTCAGGAAGTCTCTTCAAGCTTTCATTAAAATACTTCTCTCTCGTTCCAAAAAGGATGAATTATCCCATTCATTTCATAGTGTGGAGAAGGAGAGAAAAGAATATTACCGTCATCTGCACGTGAATGCTCTAGTATACTGCTAAAGTACCCAAAGATAATTGGATATAAGTCTAATATCTGCAAAACATCTGCCAAAAGAGAGAATGGGCCTATTCATGTCTCTAGTGGATGTTTTACAGTAAAGTCCAATTACCCGTGGCTGTAATAAACTCCTTCTGCAGGTATCTGGGACTCAAAACAGCTCTTCTTACAAGTAAAATTATTTCAAGATCAACCTAATTAAAGTAGTAATAAGTAGTCTAGAAAAAACAATCTGTGGCTCTTGACAAGAAAAAAGAAGAATTAATAAAGCCAGTTCAATATTTCTAAATTATCAGACCACATGTTGGTAAAGTAGAAAGGAAAGCATACTAAACCCAAACGTGTTCCAAGTAATCTTTGCAAGAATGTGAGTTTAGCACAGAACACTATTTGATTTAGACTGTAACACAACTGTTGGTTTACTATATATTAAATTGTATGTAGCTCTGCTGCCAGCAGAGAGCATCTGATCGATTGCTTTTCCCTCAATCATTTATATATCATCATCAGCACAATTTACTTCATGTTCAGAAAGTTCAATTTCTCATTTCTGTCATGCATCACACATTGGCAGTCAACCAAATCAATACATTTTCCTGGTAATATGACACCAATTCTGAGAGAAGCAAAGCATTCTCGACTCTCATAAACAGGGACAAGGAGTTTATCATCATGTATACATTGAGGAATGACAGATGATGAAGCACTGTAGAGGAAAAACAAGGAACTAGTAGAACATAAAAACCCCTTCACATAGAAACTATAAAAGCACCAATTTTTTTCCAGCCTATTCAAGAGAAGTCAAAAATAGGAAATTCTTTAAATACAAACAACCTAAAATGAAAGCTGCAGCATTACTCACTGAAAATGAAAATATTTAGACACAAGACAATTACCAAAAACATCATACAATGGAAGAAAAGAAGCATATTTTTCTGAAATACTCAGAATTTATCAGGATTCACTGCCTCACAATGCTGTAATTTGTACATTATAGCCAGGACATATTTTACATCTACATATCTACAGTGTGCACTGTGTAGGAATTCAAGTGCTCCACGTTACTGACACTATGGCAGCACCTGGAGACTGAAGATAAGGCATCTGTTGATTTTTTTTTGGGGAAAAGAACGACATAAACATGCAAACCAGTGAAAATGTGCCTAAAACAAAGGGAGGATCCTGAAGCCATGCCCTAACCTCTCTCTGCTCTGAACCATCAGCAATTTGTGTGAGCTTGGGCAATGCACGTGCACATCCTGCATCACCTCTGAGCTAAGGAGAATCACTTCAGCACTGATAAGAAGACACAGGAGACAAAAGGATCCTGTTGGCAACTGTCTAAATCCTACCTCCAGCTGCTGAAGCTTATCCAAATAAGTGTTCCTCTAGTAAACATCCTCTATCTGTGATTCTGAGCATTGTCAGCATGGAATTATGATGAAGCACAGTTTAGCTACTTCAAAATTTTTTGCTGAGCAGGTCTGGAGACTTGGTGAAAGCTGGAATCACACCACCCCTCTGATCACCTGAGCTATTTAACTTTTGCTCACCAATACAAAACATATGAGAACTCAATTTACAGTGATTCTGGACTTAAATTCTACTACAAAGCAACCATTTATAAGAACACCACATACCTGGTGGAGAATAACACAGTTGCATAATACACATGGCATTTTTGGGGAAAAAAAGAATCACAAATGTACATTGCTATATACAAAAATCTATCGACTCATAGACAGGGAATGAGTAACAAGCTATTTAATTTCTCCTGCTGCTATAAAATGGATTTTCTTTGCCTAGCCACTCAAAATATGGTAGCTTCCCAAAAGAAAATGGAGAGAACTCGTATTGTATTGATACCCAAGTGAATGCTTTAATTACAAGTATACAAAATATTCTTAGCTAGCAATCATTAAGACATTAATTTATATAAACGCAGGTCATAGACTTTCAGACTAATTGAAGAACTTGACATCTACAGGCCCTGTAAAATGAGATGAATGCTATAAAGAAATACTAAGTGATTATTCCTGTTTGTATAACAGACTGTAGAATACCTTTAGTAGCAATATCTATGCATTTCATTTATTTTCAAATATAGAACCACTACTCCCTCCTTTTCAAGATTTTCTTCAGCAGTTTTGCGTTAGTTTGCATTTACAGAGTAAACAGCAAAATTACTTATAAAATCATAAGTAACATGCAAAGCGTATTTTAAAATTCTGAAACCTTTCAGATCACTCAAACTTGTTTCACTGCATCACTTCAGCCTTCACCATCCACTTATTCATTCAAAAACACAGCCAGAAAAAGTTAGAAGCATTTCTTTGAATTTGCACTGATGTTTAAAGCTGAGGTGCTGAAACTAGTGGGGTGATACAGGGGTGAGTAGAAAAACAGAGTTTGTGTGCCAGAGCAAGTGGAAAAAAGTGTCAGAGCAATTGGAAAAAAGCACATCATACTTGTTTTTCCTTCTCTCTCATCTCCTCCAAATTCTGTCTTCATAAAACATTAAAATTCTTCTTACATTTCACTTCAAAGGCTTTTTCTCCTAAGACTCTGAGGGTTTGGATACAAAGAGGATGCACAATTTTCTGACTGCAGTGAAATTCAATTGATTCTTAGCTTAAATTGGCAACATTCTCAAAAAACAATCATCTTCAGATTGTACAAATGGCCTCTTACTGGGGAGAGTAGGGTGGGTTAAAGAAAGAGACAGAAATGTGATGCTGTAATTACGATGTACAGCTATTAAAAAAAAGAAAATGTATTTTGATAAACAAGTGAAATAACAAAATTGATTCCAGGCCTTAGAGTGGGATTTTCATGGTGTTAGCAGAATCAAGTTCAATTTTCATGTAGGTACTTCAGGCTGATTCTTGCTTACAGGAAGCCTGGTAACTTACAGAATAGGTATCCTGGTGGAACTCATTAGTTTTTTTTTCATAAATATATTTCCACAGCTACAATATTTCTAGGAAAAGAAAGAGAGATCAGAAACAAATAGGGAGAACTGTATCCGTGCAATAATATTCAAAAACCTTTTATCTCCTAGAACACAGCAATTTCTTGCAATCATTCTGCTTCCGTAAGTTCAATTACTCCCACCAGTATGAATGATCTAAAAGGTTGTTGGATTTAACACCGTGGAGATCCTGCAAGTGTAAGAGCTCCTCACCCAGCAGAGACAAGATTATGTGGAGCAGAATGTGCCTGCTGAAAGGAAGGTCACGGTGCCTGACTGGCACAGAGAGGGTGCCACAGCATCAGAACTGAGTTCCTTCTGGGATTCCAGGGACAACTGGGCACTGTCTGGGTAGGCTGGAGCACAGATCTTTCCCACATCCTGCACGCAAGAATGCTCTTCATCTTTTTTCTTCTAATTTCCATCATCCTTTTGGTCCTGCAGACCAAATGCTATGTTCATGCATTAATTATATCCCAGAACATAATAAAGTACAACACATCTAGCTCAGTTTTATTTATTTAAATGGCTAAAGTCCAGGAATTTCCATCATTATCGAAGTCACATATCTGATTTCTGTAGGCAAACAAATAACATTAGATAACCGTGCATGTTTTATACAGTAGCCAGAAACATCCTATCCCCTATGTCTGCCACAGTTCATATTCCTTAAACCATTTACTTCATTTAGCAGACGACCTTTCGGAGGATAAGGTTGACAGCATTATGTCAGCACATTGATTAAGTCTGGATCATCTTGAAGGTTATTTCAGTGTAGCATGGTTGACATTGAGAAAATATGTGAGGAAAACCTGGGTGGCAACAGTTGCCAATATAAAGTTAGAGCTAAACATATTTCTCACTTCCACTACTAATAAAAAACCCCTTAATCTGTAAATATAAAAAACCAGATTAATATACATTATACTTCCGCAGTAAAGTTTATTATTTCCCTATTGCACATACCACAGGAAAAAAGGAATTCCTGAACACACAAGTAACTATGTGAGACTTAACAAATCTGTCCTAGACATAAAAGACAGGGGGAAGCTTATTTTCATTTGCAATTGAAAGTAGACTAGGGTAGAAAACTGGGAAACTCAATATTAAGAAGCCCAGGATAATAAAATATTTTCTTAAAGCTCAATTTTATTGTCAGCTACACAGAAGAACCAAGAAATTTACTTTCACTTCTCATAATGGTAGATCTTCAAAGATGCAATAGGAAATTGCAATATGTAAACATGAAGATGATACCAATTATTGATGAGGAAAGCAACATTTAGACAGAAATAAATTTCTATTTAAATGTGAACTGCAGCTGATGTAAATAGGATAAAAATGAATACATCAATACTTAAGTGATCTATTTCAATGACATTAAATCACAAAATGAACAGAACTCAAGTGAAAATAACCACTGAGAAAAGACAAGTGCAATCAGGTATAAGCATGCAATGGGCTTTTTTTTCCAGAGAAATCAACAAAGTGAAAATATAAATTATTTCCTATGTTTAAATGCTTAAGATTTTACTACATCATTCTCAGCTATTTTCTTCCACATTTAAGTCAATGAAAACAAGTCAAAGTTAAATAAAAAATAAGTATCTTCAATATCACACTGGCATCAAAAATTGCTTACAGGAAAACAAATGTTGTTTACCCTAGTTCACAAGATTTAATCTCAATCAGAGACAAAGCACATGTCCCAGAAAGCGGAACTATGAGATTCATGTGGAAGAGTGAACTTGGAATGCCAAGAGACTACTTAAGGTCTGTTTGAACCTTCTACCATGCCCAAACCCTCCAGTTTTAAGAGGATGAAAGTGCACGTACTTTAATAAAAATGGCTAAAAATGTTCAACTGAACAATTCAGTAAATGAATGATGCGTCTCATCTATTTAATGGATCATTTTTTAAAGTCCATAAATTTGCATGAGTCGTCTCATCAATCCAATAATCAAATATGAAATCTCTTCTGTGTTTTTAAATGAGGGATATGTGTAAGTAATCATTCAAATAGGAAGTACTGTGTTCTTTTGGCATAATATTAAAGAGCCAACTAGGGTGTAGAGGGAACAATTTTTTGTACTTTGATGCATATATATATATACACACACACTGAATTTTTCAACTGTGTTCTGAAAAGATATTTTGAAGATTGATGGAAATGTCTCAACCCTCAACTCTTTGTGTAAAACTGAACACTGTTTCTGATCTTTGAAAATAATTGTTAGCAACTGTCTTCCAGTTTTGAAAGGTCATATTTCAGGAACAGAACTTTTATAGTAAAATGTACATCCACACTGAGTGGGTGTAAATGACAAATTATTTTCTCCTCTCTCCCTTCAGTAAGGACAAGGCTCACGTACGGAAAACAAATACTTATATTTGCACCCTACTATGAATTTCATCTCTGCAGCCTGTACTCGTCTTCATGATTTGAGCTGATTCCTATACTTTTATCTCACTTGACTACATTAACTAATTTATGCATAGGAAAACTGCTGTCCAAAACAATTACATATGATCTGGAAATTATGAAGGCCATTGAATATTGGTCTCTAATACACAAACAAATCTCAGTATTTACTTATTTCAGACAAGACCTCATGAAAACACTATGTATGCTGTTTGCTTTTTTATCTGATTTAAGAATCGGTCTTTTTGAAACTGGAAATAGAAATGAGGGTTATATCCAAACAAATTAATCAGCAAAGCATCATCTCCACAAGCTCAATTTTTAATACGTTAGATATGTAAAAGCAAATGTTCTAAGTTTCCTGCAACCCACTATCAGTGTAAATTTTGAATGATGATGTACATTAAAAAAAGAGAGGAAAAATGAACAACATCTGGCAACCTTAACCTTATTTATAAAACTGCATTAATACTCCACTCTGCTTAATTATTCCATAGCTGTATTAAAAATACAAGGCCACAAGGAAAAAAATGCAATTTGTAGAAGATAGCCCTTCTGGTTTTGCCTGTGCCATTTTTTCAATTTAGAAAAATATTTATTCATTATGATATGTTAGCTTGCAATGCAGTGTGAGGTAATATTCTGAAATATTATTCCATCTTTGCCTGAAGGACATCACAGTATTTAAAACACTTCTTTTAGGTAAAGATTTGGTTATGAAGGTTTAGGAACATTGGTCTCATAGATGGTCCAGCAGGAACACGCTAAAACCTGTTATTACCAAGAGTGAAACATCATTAGAATGTAAAAAGCCCACAGGTTTTTACACATGTAGAATAAAGGTTGGGTTTGGACATTTAACTGAACCTGCAGATATTAATTTTCTTTTAGTAATGAGCAAGCTATAATGAATGCTGCTTCTAAAGTCAGCCACATGCATAGATTTGGGAACTTTTTCTTTCCTATCTGGATAAATCTTCCATCATCTACAAGTTTTTCAAGGATAATTACATGTACCTTTGATGTGGAGAACTATTTATACAGTACCATGTGAATGAAGTTTATAGGAACTTTAATTATAGACCATGATATTGTTAGAACTGTATCATTATTTTCTAAAAATTGCAATAGTCCTGTAACATTTCTAGATGTCCTTCACACAGCCTGGTTGGTATCAGAAACCACATCGCTGCCTCCTCAAAATATTTTAGTGGGAGCTGTGTGCCTCAAGGCTGAGAGGACTTTCCTGCAGGAAACTCTGTTGTGACACCTCTATCAGAAAAGACAGCACAGGTTTGTTGGCAGTATCCCAACTACTTTCCTAGGATGCTGAAAGAGGCCAGAATAAACTCTTTTGACACCTAGCCCTCCAGCTTTTAGAAATGGTATACAAAGAAAAATTATTTGGTGGTTAAGAAGATGCTAATGGTTGTGGATGGTTATGCACAAGGTAGCAGGAATTGGAAGTGTTTTAGCAGAAGATGGGGACAAGGCCAAAGGAGAATGAAAGTTCAGCTCTCAGCATTTCTCTGGCACAGGAGACTAACGCTGACAGCCTCAAACACACCATTAAGCAGCTACTTCTGTAAATCCATGGCAGATGCAACCTCATTCTGCATTTTTTTCACTAGAAAAGTTCATTTGCCCTAGTCCAGTTTAAAGCTTTGGCTTTTATGTACCACAAAGCCATGTTAAATCCTGCTCTATAGGTAATATGCTGTTTTAGTATCTGGTATTCTCCTCTTATCTGCATTGATGTTCCCAGGTACCACACTAAGTTTCATCACCACATTTCAGATGTTTATAAGTTCACAAAATTGTCTATAACTTCTCTAACATTCACTTTTCTTCTCAGCTGCAGCTCCAGGCATTGCTTGAGGCTATGCCTATTTCATGAAGTAGATGTGACTGAGACAAGATAATGCCAACCCTTAAACGGACTTTTCCCTGCAAGCAGGTTTTAACACACTGTTGACTTTTATTCTGTTTTCCTCTAGTTCTAGTATTGTAACTGTGTCAATATGCAAATATGTATTACATAAGGTTGCCTCTTGGGCTGGAAAAGCAGGATATCTGCATATAAATGTTGATTAAGAAGAACCCAGTACAATATTTTAACATACATAAAAGGAAATCAGCCTCAAATAAGAAAGTTAAAGAACTACAACTTTTTGCTGAGAGCCCCATGTGGACTGCACCTCTCTCATGTCTTTGAAATAAATACCCTTCTAGAAAAAAAAGAAGAGAAAAAGACATGAATAATACAATAATATATAATAAACCATGCAGCAACGGAAAATATTATAATTAGTACTTCATAATCACTATACTTTCCTGACACAACTGCACAGAATCATTCTTGAAGGAGTTATGACTCAAATTCACCTCCAAACTACAGAAAAAGCTCCCCAAGAACATCAGTGTAGTTATTTTCAGACAAACCTACAGTATTCCATACCTGTGTCTGTCTGTTCCTTATTTAAACTGCCTTTTCCCTTACACACTGACATTCATTCCTAGCGTATACTTGCAACCCAAAGCTTATGTGCATCACACATGCTATTATCTACATTTATATTCCTATTTTCTAACTTTGTCTTTCCTTTGGAAGTGTTATTCTGTATGTGTCTGTGGGCTTTATGAATCAGAAAAGTTTCTATTTGCAGGGAACATGTTGCTTTATTGCAGAAGCAAGAAACTGAAAGTACAGTGAGCTCTGTTACCACAAATATGAAAATTGGATTCCTCCTCTGCTCTGAAGCATCCTCAGTGTCCAGGAGGCTGTCACAACACAGGAGCACATCCATGAGTCAGGTATCTAACAGTCACCTTGTAAACATGGTTATCAAACCATTGTCATGTGGTGCTCCCAACTTTGCATCATTAAATTACTGCTGTACTCTGTGTTTATGTTACAAGTACATGTATGCTGTAGTATTTATAAGGAAATACTTTATTATTATTATTATTGTATACAGCAAATATTTGTCCAAAGCTTAAAATGAAAGGCCTCTTAATGTGGCAAAGAATAAATGTGAAACAAAACATCTTTGGAAGGCACTGAGTTGAAGATAATGACCTCTCTAGTTACAGTTTTATCATGTCATTCTGTCACAAGTTAGAAGTTGGAACACTGAAAAACTGACCTGCCCCAAGTAGTTTTTAACAGCCACTCTGACTTGGAACATCTCACGGAGCTATTAGACAAATGGAAGGTATGCAAACCCAATGTTTTCCTGGGCACAAGGTCTGTAATAACATCAAATTTGTGTGTAGAGTGGTGAAATAGCTAAGAATACTTTAACACTTCTTTAATACTTTCATTATCTCCCCTCTACCAAGCACAGATACAGAAAGACAGACTGAGTCTGATTCTTGCTTTGTAAAGTATCAAGAGCTATTGAAAGAAAAAAATGTTTCCAAGTCAACAGGGAAAACACAGGACACTTTTTCTTCAAGGAAACCAAAAACCATCCAGGTCTGCAAACTTGTAACAATGCAGAGCTGTTTAATAATTGTCAGTACAGATACATGCAAGGACAAACCTGAAAGGGATGAACTGAAGCAGCTGTTCCTGGAGGCCCATTAGACTCTTCATTTGGATGGAACTGTCTGGCCATTAATAATGGTAAATACTAAGGAGTACTATAATGCACATAAATGCACGTGACCATGAAGAATGGGTCATCCCCAACCACCGGAAAAACAAAGGACCCATATTCCCGTGGTCACCGTGGTGAATACCAGAAACCCAGCAACAGGAGGATGGAGAGGAGCAGCTCTCTGAGAGGATGCACCACATTCAGTTGTAGTCATTTAAACAACCTCTACACCTCCTTGGGCACACCCTAAACTCTGTGCAGTTTACTGTACACATGGCTGAGATCACCAATAAAAAACCTTCCAATATCAGATTACAAAATACACCAACATCTACAGAGCTCTTAAAGGACCTAATAATTTTAAATGCTAAGTTTACTTCTAAGGTTTTTTTATTTGTTTTGATTTTGGATGAAATCAAACACATAGAAGGCAGCCTGCCAGCTTAATTACAAAAAAAAAAAAATTGTGCTGCACTTTTGTCCTCTTCATTAACCCAAATGTATTCATGATCTGTCTATTATGGCTATTTGATGCACCATTAAATATAGAAAATATCTCTATGTTGTTAACATTTTCTGTAAGATCACTGCACTTGGAAGAAAGTTGATAGCTGAAGATATGGAACTAACATAATACTAACAGTTAGAGACTTCTGGCAAACTACCAAGCAATCCATTTAAAACAGGAGAATACATTTAAAAATTTTTTTTTCTGAAAACATATTTAAAAATATGCCGTATTCCTTCTGAATATCCAGATTTTAAAATGTTTAACCACTGTAAGTAGCATAATTATGCAGCCATAAAGCTATGAATATTAACAAATAACTAGCTACGGACATTCTCTACGTAACTTTAATATAAAGTATATCAAGAAAGATCCCATATAAATAACAACGAATATTAGGAAAAAGGAAAAACATGAAGTCATTATTAAATTTATAACTGTTGTACATGATGGCAACATACCCATGGATTTATATCAGAGCTGCATGTCCAGCAATGATACCTTCTTTGAAAAAGAATTTTCCCTGACTTTGTTGAGAATAATCTTTTAAGTGAGCAGAAATACCAGAAGCTGCACTTACATCATATGTGCTCTGCAGAGTTACTGTATGTCAATATTTCAGAATCATTTGTAACTCAGAAAACACAGTGAGAATTTTGGTCTGATGAAAGGCAATGATACAGGGACAGTTGCTCAGGTGGGGTTGATTATCAATATATTCCTGAGGGTTTACACCTCTTGAGGATATACCAATAAACGTTTTTCATCCAGAAAGGTGGTCAGAAAAAATGTTGGACTAATCCTGGGCACTTATTTTCAGCTGGTTTTACCATCATTACAACACTAGGCTGCATTAGAAACTCATTCATATGAAAAACACTGTGATCAAGGGAAAAATAATGCTAGTTTGGAACGGTTAAATGTGTTTCAGAACTGAAATTATAGGAAAGCAAATAAAATTTGGAAAAGAAAAAAAGCATTGCAACAAGAAAGGCCTTTCTTAAAAAAGGAAAATAATTAGAAGCATGTTAGGAAAATCCAAGGGAAACAATTTTGCTTTCAACCTGTCTGCCTTTACTTCAGCTTTGGTAGACTAGAAGGGTTTATGGCTCTATTTTTACCTAAATTCACTTAAAGTATATATTTATTGTATGTGCAAATTAATCCATAGTCTTATGAAGAGCTAACTTGTCTAAAGCATAGAGAAAACCATTTTTTTGTGCCAGACTTCTGTCTCACAAGAACAATCTTCCAGCTTAGTTTCTTTTGCAGTCTTTGTACTGCAGTACTTTCTTTTTAGATTAGTTCCCAGCATGGACGAAAGTGGGCATTTTTTTTAAGAAAGAAACACTTTAGAATTCTACCTAAATTCCCTAGAGACAATTCTCTAACAGCTTTTAGTGAAATAAAATCACTTGAGAAGACTAAGAGAAGCCAAGAATGAGTTTTTTCTGATGAAGATTTCATGGATTTTAGTTACTAAGATTAATAAATTTTAAATCACTTCTCAAATTATAATTATATGTATTAGGGGTTAAGGAGTATGCCAGCTACCAATTAAATGCAGCCACTTAATAGCACAAAGTAGCCTCACACAACAATTTAAGGCATACAGTGAGGAATACAAAATCCAATTAAAATTACAGGGGGAATTTAGCAGGGCAGAATTTAATTAGCAAAGATAAAATTTTGCCAGGAGACTGTGGCTAACACCTGTTCTGAAATGTAAAGTGATAAGGAATATGTAGTAACAAACATTTGGGTCATAATTTATGTTGCATTTGCTAGACAGTTCCTCTGGTCGCATTTAGATCCTTGTTTCCCTTAGACTGGGGAAGTGCTGCTTTCTCAGCTACCAGTGCTGCTACAGAAGTCTCTGACTCATTCCAAATTCCTAATCCAACCCAAGCAGTACTGTTGGAGCACTGAAATATGCTGATTTTCATAATTCTGCACGCAGTTTAAATCCCATTTATTTGCATTTTTCACCTCCTCTCTGTGAAGCTGCAGAGCTTCTTGTAAGCAGCTGTGAGTGGCCACAGGGACACAGTGTTGTACCCACAACATGTGGCAAGTGGGCCAGCAGGGGTAGGAGCCACCCTGAGGTCTTGTTCCCTTTGTCAGAGAACAAGGTCAAATAGGCAGGGAGCATGACCAGTGAGTGAAACTGGCTTCCTCACTGTACAGCGGGAATGTCCCATCTGGGAGAATGGTCAAGAGCACCTTCCCAGCAGAACCAAGAAAAAGAAAACTCAGTTCTATCATATTTTTCAAGTTAACTTAATTTGAGATTTTCTTAAATTCCACTATTTAGCTTTTTCATGCCCAAAGTAGCAATGAGGACACTTACTTACCTAAAGGTATTTGAATACCTCCTGAAATACAGATGACTAATTTTTTTAAGTGTTTCCAACAGCAGAAATCTTAAAAATTAACTAAAGCCGTGAACTGAATCATGACCATTTTCTGTTCTATTCTTCTTTTTTTTTTTTTTTTTTTACTTGCTTAGGAGAAAGTTGGTATTTGCTTTGATACGCATGCAAAACATCCCTGTAAACATACCCTTCATTCACAATTCTAGAAGGGATATATTGTCCAATAAGAGCATTTTCTACATCTGGCAAGTTGTTACAGTCACTAACATTGTGAAATAAAATCCAAATTCAATTCTACTGTCTTTAATGACTGCAGTTAATGTTTTTCTCTAGATTCACTAGCAACTTCATTAGCATTAACATCAAGTCACGGGATTACCTCACTGATGAAAGATGAAGCCATTGATTAAGCTGTTCATTATATCCATCAGCATTATACTTATGAGTTAAAATCGTATCCTATTAGTGACGAAAGGAAAGGAATACATACCAAAAACCCAGCATTAATGAACCCTACTGTTGGTAAATCCACATGTAGCTGCAGTGCAGGACAAATAAAGCATCAAGATTAAAGCTTTGAGCTTCGAAAACTACATAAATAATGAGAAAATAATTTTTAAAACCTCGAAGCAAAGAGTGTTTCAAAAATGTTCATCTTTGCCTCAAGGCTGCCCTTTGAATAACAGAAATATGGAGCAGCATTACTGTAATTCTCACATAAGAATTTTAGTTCAATTTACAAAATATAATTTTCATCATAAAATGAAGGTGTATGCATTTGCATTTCTTTCAATTAATTTTACTGAAAGCAACATAAAGCCTTGTTATTTGGGAAACTGTGAATTAAATCTATATATTACTGGTTCTCCAAGTTAAGTGCTACAACTTCAGGTGGACGAAATAAAAGCAGTCACTGGTAATCCTGAACAGAAAAAAGAATGCTTTAGAAGTTCATCTCACTAAGCCATCCAAAGCAATAGAAATTACTATATTTTCTGAAGTGGTTTTATTAAATATATTCAGTTTTAAAAAATCTGATTTATTTTGAAAACATGTTTGGTTTTGTAAAGTTGCCTTTACACTGGCAAGAAAGTCTCCAGGGCATGATATGTGCTGACATTAATTATCTGCTGAAAAGTGACTGTGAGCTGTTGATTAAAGAAATGCCTCAATTCCTGTGTGTGCACCTAGCATCAATTATAACCTGCATCTATAAAATCAGGTATTTTAATTCTTCCCACAGCAGCATTGCTTTTAAATCTTGGCAATATTTAGGAATCAACAATTTTAAGAGACTAAAACATTACTTAAGATACCTTAAAGGGGGTTTCAGTTCTAAAAACTTAATTGCTCTAACTCTGTCTGACAAAAGGCGCACACTGAGTAAGAATTGTAGCATAGGCTTGAACCTCCACTTTCCATTGTTGCCCTGTCTCCACTCAGAGAAGATTTAATTGCTGTTATGCTGATCACTATTGATTTTTTTTTCATTGTGCTCTCATTCTGCAGCCACTGGGCTGTGATAGTAAAACACATATATAGTAAAATATAGATACAGATATAGATAGTAAATATATATAGTAAAATATAGATATAGATAGTAAAAAAGCTTACTGTTGGTAACAGACTTGAGGAAATTCAGGTTGTGCAATGCACCACTCTGGGAGTTACTAAGAGGACAGGTAGGTGCCAAGGAAGAAACATCCTTCTGGTGCTTAGGCTGGGACTCAGAGAGTCCTTTACTCATTTCACTGCATAATGGCTGAAGGATCTCAACAGATTGATACAGACAGAACCAGTGAAACATTTTTATTTTATTTTTAAGTGAAAAGTAACTTCAAGGGGAAAGCAACACACTAACTTTCCTTTCACTTATATTCAATGAATATGAAATGAAAATTCCTGGAAAATTCTCCCTTGTCTTGCACATCTTTCTTCTTAAAATAAGTAATGTTTCTTACATGCTTTCTGTCTTTGTTGAAGTAGGTTGGTGTTGATACTACCTGACAGTGAACTTTTATGCTTTTAACTACACATAGCAACAATAGCAAAATAATAAAACAATCTGTCAGCAGTTCACTTTGGCTGCTTAATAGTTTAGACAGCAAATACGTGTTTTGTGGGAACACAAAGGAACTTTTGAGTCACTTACATGCAGAGATCACTCTTGATTTAGATACAAGGCTCTACTTTATAATCGAGCTTTTGAAGACAGACATTCCACCTCTTCCATTGATTTTCTGTACATTAACTTCAATAACTAAACCAAAGATTTCTGCATTTGTACATATATCATTCACCTAGTACTTTAAATAGCGCACTGATTCTTTAGAAGAAACAAAAATGCTACCTCATGTTAGTTTATATACATATATCTGTATTTATATACACTGCACATCTTTAAAACAGAACAATATAAAGGATTTCAATTTACATATACAGGTTTTCTCCCACTGAGTATTTACAAATTCCTCTTATTTTCTTAAGGATATAATGAACTATAGGAATATATTGAAGAATTTGCAGTCACTGAGAAATAAGAAGTCCCCCACCCTCAGACCTCTTCCCCCTATCCTAATGATGTACTTGAAAAAAAATCACAAATTCAGTTCATAGAAAAGAATAATATTTCTCTTCTGTCTAGGAATAACGACTGCTACGATGGATTAGCTATTACTGAAGACTGGAGAAGTCCCACCTTATTGACATTTAGACAGCTTTGATCAATATGCAAGGCTGAGAAGTCACTTTAACATGAAAATTATTTTTTCACATAATATGGTTTCTTCTTCATCCTAATAATGAATTGCCTTAATAAGAAAAGGCTTATAACTGAAACAGGGCAAGGCACCTGTAAGAAAATTGAAAAATGTGCAAGGAATATGCTTGAATACATGACCTTACCTTTATTTATCACATACTTATCAAAACCATAAGATTTAATCAATACAAGCTGGGTTGATTCATGATGTAACTGTGCTGATCAGTACTCTATTACTTTAGGCTTTACCTTGGAGACTTAACATATGTGGCTTTCACACAGTAAAGGCAGCTATATCAAATTTAGCCTCTTTCCAAAAACAGATTTAAGTGTCAGTGATCTCAAGCAAATACGCTCCACACATTCCACATCAATTTTAGATTTTACCTTGTAAAAAGTAGGTAATAGCATAATCTCATCATTTAAATTTGTAACCCCATGTCAATCAGAAAGCCTCTCACAGCATCACATCTCCTCTAGATCTTTAGCCCTGAATTGTTCTGACCTCTCACCTGTGCTGTCAGGATTTACACAACAGGAGAAGGAAAAAAACCCAAACAAAAACCCCCCAAAAAATCTCAACAAAACACTTTCAAACCCATCCTACAAACCAGATGAAAGCTCTGGCTGGTTGCAAAGATGAGAAAATAACTGCAGCATCCAAACCAGCATGACCTTGTTGAGCAAGTTTTGCTAAAAACTCTGACCTGAGGGCTTGTCATTGAAATATTCCAGATCCTCATGTCTCCTTGAGCTCTGTTGCTATTAGTAACATGGGCAGCAGGGCTTATTCTGATCTCTGTTTTGGGGTTTTTATGGCTTTTTTAGTTCTTCAAAGGAACGTCTATTTCCTGTGACAAACATTTATTCTCATACTTGATACTCGACAGTTTTATAAGAAAAGACAAGAAGATTATTGAAGATTGATTGAGACACAAAAGCAGGAATTTTTTTCCCCACTGCACTCACATTCTTATGTGTAAATGCCCTCAAAGTGTTTAGTCAGTCAACTTCCTATACACTAAAAAAATAAAAGGCTCTAATTGAACGTTTCAGATAAAAGAAGGCTGGCTCGAGTGTTTCTGAAAATTACACTCTCTTAACTAGCTAAATTCCAAGTACTTCTCTATTTAGTAAGAGAAAAGAAAAAAAAAAAGTCCAAAGTCAAAGAAATAGAGAAAGGGGACCAAACCAGGAATTCATGCATATGTTACATAAATGCAATCAGGTGGAGTGCATTTAATCCCCTGGATTTCAATATACCTGCTCTATTTTTCAAATCTTGTTGGTATTGAAAATCTCTTGATTACCTGAAATAATTTGCTTTCCCTAAAAATACATAGATAAATAATACTGAATTCCTTTTCAAACTGTTATACGTGAATACCGATAGGATAAAAAAAATTTTAAGTAAATATAGCAAAAAGATAATATAATCTGATAATTGTGTTCAAGCAGGCCAGACGGCGTATAGCTTGTAATCTTCGGGGATAGACAAATCAGATTAGTGTACTCTCATACACTGCCTAATGCTATCAATTTCTGCTTGGAATCTGTAAGAAAGGCAAAAAATAATAATTGGAAAATTAACGTGTAACAGTCTATAGTATTATCTTATTATGCAGTTTGCACTAATGGGACCAATCTGTGCATGGTGTGCTTTCTCTTGGGGGGTCATTAGGTGCCTGAGTCATAAAACATGGAAGAGTAAAAGCTTTACAAATCCAGCTTTAAATAAAGAGATAATTAGAGGGAAAGGGCATAATGTTGATAGCAATTATTGCTGCTAACCTGAAAATACAATCAACTTAAGCAGTTGTTCCACAGTAGTACTGTTTCCTATGAGAAGCTACATTATATTTCACTTCTCTTACTATAGGCAGCTTCTTCCTAATGGTCTATGTTCCTAACAGCCCAATCATTCTAGATTACAACAGCTTCAACTTATGCAGTGGATTTGTTTGCCAGAGAAACATTAATACAGTATAAAAAGAAACTATAGCAGAGATAGATGTCACCACATCTATTACAGAAGAGACCAAATTAGTAGTAAATGTAGAATCAGAAATCTGTTTTCCAGTCTGTTGCTTTCCCACACCAGCTGCTCACCCTTACTGGGACACAACTCTCATAAATGAACTTTCTATAAGAGATACAAATTTTTGTCAACCTAATAGCAACAATCAGTGACCTGATCTATAAAAAGAAGTGCACCTTATTCTACACTTTAGAGCAGCAGTCCTTAAACGGGAATTTTCATCAGGTGGAGTCTCCAGGGCCTGGTGCCAGTGTGCACCACTTGGAAGTGGGTTACACACCTGAAATATTTAACATTTCCTGCTCCTTTTCCTTGTAACAATTGTACTCACATATCCATTAGCATTTAGTCACCAGTTTTCTCTACAAAGCACAAATACAGATGAAGAAATACCACTCATATGAGTATGGCATGATGCCACCAGGTTGGCTTTTAATCCATGAACAACACAGGAGCAAGCTGCAAAGGCTTTGCTCAACATGTAGGAAACACTGTTGAGTGACGGGCTGTGCTCAGATACCCTGGAAATTGAAAAAAAAAAAAAATCAAGGGAAAAGTGCAGGCAATGTCAGACTCTAAGCCTTGCTTCCGATGTTATGGTATTAGCTCTTCTAACCCAGATGACCGATCATTCCCAAGATTACTTTGGAATTAAGAAATTTTCTCTGAGAGAATCTAGAGATATGAATACTTATAACACATAAGAGGTTTTTTTTCCTGTGATAAAAGAAGATGACTGAAGACACACAGTCCAACAAATCATGATTATACCTAACCTGAAACCATTCTCATTTTGAATGAACTACCATGATTAAAGCCTCTTAGGATTCAGATATATTTATATAAAGACAGGTACTCATGGGCAAGCACTAAGACCCATGATCAATTGTCCAGATTATAGAGTTGCTGCTTGGATATAAAATCTACATTCCATAGACAATGAATATGAGGATTTGAGGGAATTTCCAGTTTCACCAGCAGAATAAACAAGACAGACTATATATTAAATATTGATGGTGCAAAGGACAAAATTAACATACTGAGAATTCTAAGGATTTTGACAATGCAATTCAGGCTAGAGAGAGATTTAGCATCCCTAAATTCACAATCCTAATCTTGAGACTCAGACTAGACACCTGAACTTCATATGCAGAAACTGGAAAGAATTAACCTCCAGAAGGGTACATCCCCTTGTAAAACAGTTTTGATAACCTAATTCCGTGGGGATGTGCAAGATTCGCTTGGCAATACAGGTAGACTCAACAATTTATTTAGCTAGATCATTATCCTTAGGTGATCTAAACACTAACTCATCAGAAAAATGCTACTCTAAGGTTTTTACTTCTTTCAGCATTTAGAGCAGCTCAGCAGAATCACAAAACCCAGGGACAGTCTCCTGAAGGATGAAATTGCTTTTAACATTGGTCTCATATTATAGGGAAAAAAAATAACGAAAAATATTATGCAGACACAGCCAAGACACAGTCATGAAACAATATGTTCAATTTGCCTATGAACTGTGCCATTTTTATATCTGCTATAAGCTGTGGACATTAATAGTCTCAAGAATTGTAAAGCATCACAGATACATGGACTGTGCTGCTAGCATGTACCTGAACATTAAAAGGACTAATGTCCTCCAACATCTTTATTCTCTAAACTACATGAAGAATAAAACACATAGGGACTCTTAAGCCCAACAGTAGATCCCTCTACTTGAAATCTGTTCCCTTAATTCACTGTGCTGTATACTTGCATTATGACACAGACCACAGTAAGGCAATCACATGGTGTTTTACCCACACAACTCTCCCTACCACACATAACAAGCCAACAGAGACTTACTGTTCTCTCAGATACAGAAAATATTTCAACAGCTAAAAGTAATTGTGTACATGGATATCTTTTGTGGCAACCCTGTGCTTTCCTGTTACAGAATCTACAAAACTGGGCATGGATTCCTCTCCCACAGTCATGAGTCTTAAAAAAAAAAAAAAAAAGAGAGAGAGAGAGAGAAAAGGAAGAATACATGAAAGAGGTTTAATATTCATTTGCATACGTCTTTCAGGGTATCCAGAAAATCACTCAGAACTAATGTAATCTGAATACATATGTAGCAATAACTTTCATCCTTATTTAAAAGGACTTCTTCCACAGCAATGGATTGGACAGGATTTCCTCAGTCCGCCCATAATATATCTGAAATAATTATTAGATGAAAAATCTAGCTTTTAAAAAAGTGGCTGGAATCTATTTAGACAACTCTAAGAGTAGCCAGAATCCAGGGTGCCTGATCATTTGTGAAGAGCTGAGCTCTTCCAAGCCCTCACCATAACAGCACTAGGAGCGATGGCAACTTCCCCTCTTGGGCACTGACCTTTCCCTGGTGCTGGAGAGCTTGGGGCTGCCGTGCCTCCCCAGAGAGCACTGAGTTGGCAGGGACATGCCATCCCTCCACAGTGCTTTGCACCTGGTCCCCCCAGAGCCCTGCCAGGAGATGCCTCTTCACCTCAGGCACAAGAAGCAGCAACTGCAAAGGGCCTGTTACAGTGTTCAGCACAAGTTTATCTCTTGAGGACAAAAATGGTAGAGATACTCCTGCTCTCTGTCACAGCATTTGATTAATGAGTGTAAGTATTGCCACTGCCATAAAGCATATGAGAAAACATTTTAACTGTATCACATGTGGGATTTTGGCAAAATCAGATGGTTTGTTAGTGATACATTACAGCCTGTCACAATAACAAATCATGCCCATCAAAACATATTTGAATTAAAAACCCTTCCATAACACAAAAAAAATATTTACACTTAGGACCAGTATGAATTCTGGAACCTCAACGCAACTCAAAATTTCTTTCTGCATTTCTATAAAACCAAGCAGCACAGTAATCAAACCAGTAGTTTATAAATTGCAGCACATTGAAATAATTCAGGATTTTTCTTCAGCATTATAGACAGAGCTTTTTCAATTCCAGTTCCACTGGAAAAGACCTTCACTTGATTATTCCCCTATGAAATTATTTCTGTCAGATCTTTCTCTGACTGAAGTTTTGTCTTTCATTTGTATTTCTATCAGGTCTTTTCCTGGGTACACATGCTAATGCCCAGAGCAGAAGACAGCAGCAACACAGATTTCCATAGGGCAGGCTGCCAGTCTTCAGCATGCTTCAAACTAGATGCATAATTTCTCCTTTCATAAATGTATAGATGGAAATAAAAAAGAGTTTTGGTTTCGACACTGAGATTTTTCTGAATAAAACTTGTTCTTTGCATTGTTCTACAAAGATGGCAATTTTCATTATCCTAATAAATTAACCAGAAAAGACATCTCTGTTGCAATCACGTTACATAAACATCTCTCCAATAGAGATATATCATTAGATTATATTTTAAGCTCCCATATGTCACTAGAATTCATGCTGAAACCACCTTACAATGCAATCTTTATGACAGATTTCTGTGGATTAACCAGCTTCCAGTTTTCTCTGACATTTTGCTAAAACTTTAATACTCTAAGCAGCGTTGTTTGACATGCCACTACTTTTGCCAAGAACAAGCATATGCTACAACACAGCAAAGGCTGCTCTTTGACTTAGTTTTCTTGGAACTAGAAAAGTATTTTGCACTGACACTGCATATTGTTTTAAAAGTCCTTAGCTAATAATACTTTATTTTATATATGTGAGACTTTGCTTCCACATATTTTTGTTACTTTCATCACAATCTGTTTAGATAGAGCATGTTAATAGTATGCAACTCACTGACTCTTTAAATGTGCCGTCACTACCTTTCCCTATGATAGCAGAAACCTGCTAAGGTTAATCACAGGAAAGAACTTCTTTAACTAAGGAGCAGGATAGAATACAACGCACATAAAATGATGATGACTGAAGACAGAAAATGGACAGGCTCTTTCTGCTTTATGGCACAGAGCATAGATCACACATTTCACAAGTGCACTGTCAGGGGAGTTCCCTGGTATGTTCACATTTGAATAAAATGTATTGTTCTCCCATCTTGCTGAAGGCTGAAATTTTTTTCTTGAAAAAATCTTAGATTAATAAAGATGACTTCCAGAGTTGAAACTACAGATAATGAGAAGTTGCATGGCATGAAGTATCTAAAACTAGAATTCTGTTTCATTCCTGCATGTTCATCTGAAAATGCCTGGAAATACTTGCTGCAATACGTGATCTTCAAATGATGCAGCATGTCATTCCCTCCCTTGCTGAGTCAGCTCTGTAAAGAAAAGTGGAACCACGTCATCATTTCTTCTTCACGCTGGTCTCCTTTGAGGTATTAGGACTAGCTAGAACTAATACTTGATATGCAAAAGAATGATTCCTATTAAGCAGCAATATCAAAGGAAACTTTAAAAAATAAAAGTTGAACATCTCCCCCCTAATTTCCAGAATAAAACATTGGAAGCAAAGCAAAGCTAACATTAATACATTAGTTCTTAAACAGCAACCCAGAATAGTGCCAATTTCATGAACACCTAAGAGCCAGGAATAATGACAAACTGAAATGCTCAAAGCCCAGCAATGCCACTGTTAGGTCCTGAAGACATTTTAAATAATATTGCACATTCTTATGGGCTTTTTCTTTCACTGTCATAAGCAACAGAAACAAAGAAAACACACCCAGTACTGATGCAGTGCAGTAATTTCCCTCTCAGAAAAAAACCAAAAAAGCCCAATTGCCAAACCCTCTAGTATTCATTCTCTTTTAAACTATTTTCATAGCACAGAAATTACACACACAAGATAACAGAGAGAGGAGAACTACTTCCCATGGCTATTCCAGAGGAAAATCTGAGACAAATTTACTAAGTCACACTCTTTTGTAAAGCTCAGCTTGTTCTGTGGCTGCAAAGACTGAAGGATAAACATATCTATGCATACTCAAATACTACTCAATATGTACAGCAATATAATTGTTATTTGCTGATGCTTGTATGCACCTGAAGAGGGAGTGTACACCATCACAAGGAGAAAGTGTAGACAACCTTCTACTAGAAAATACATCAAAACAACCTTTATGATCTTGATTATACTCAGAGACACCCATTCTACTTCACCCAGTCTGCTTCAGACTGGTAGGAAGAAAATGCAAATATAGTTGTTGAGTAAGGCATATCGAATTCTTCATTTGTTTATCAAGCCTTACTTTTGGGTTTTAATCAACTGTTTATACAGTGATAATTTCATGCTGGTGCATCTGTCATTCACGCAAAATCTATTTATCAGCAAGGTTAGGGACAACTGTACCTCCACAGCTCCTATCAAATTGTTTTCTGCTTGTCTTGAGAGCCCTCCTGATGTGGACCACCAAGGTCCAGATGCAAGGTGAAAGTCTATCCCTGCATCTCACTGTGGTTATATCTTTGTACTTCCCATTCCCAGCATTTTGTATATTACAAGATTCACACATCTCTTCCTTAAATTCCCTTTTACCAGAACAACCCTTTCTTCTAAGTCATGTTTTCCAGGACTTGGGTTAAGTTTCTTGCTATGCCTTGGATATTCTCTAACTGATACAAATCTTCCTTGAGGTGCAGCCCTTGGAAGGACATAGCCTGACCACCATGTATTGTCACTATGGGACAGAACAAAAATATTCAGTCATTTTATGAATAGCACTTCCATTTGTAGACCCTGATGTCAGCCTTACTATTGCTGCCAAGGAATCAGCGTCACATCACAAACAATGATATCTCCCCAAGGTTGAGCTTTTTCTTTTGTTTTGATTCCCACATTTCTGCCCTGGGCTGCCATTTACACCTAGTTATTTCCCAGTTCTGAGATGCCAGTATTAGATGTAAAATTGGGAATTTGATTTTTTTCAGGCCACCTCTCTAGTGAGAACCATGAAAACCTAACTCTATCCTTTCAATCTGCACAAATGTTTTGAAAATTCCATAATCTTCAGATCATTAAATGAAAACAGTGAAGAGGGACTTGATAAAAAATTGTTTCCTCCCTGTATACTCAATAATCATGTTCATGTTATTTTCCAAATGTGTTTTTCTCTAATCTGTGTTTCCCCACCTTGTTTATAAGAATGTCATGCAATACAACATCAGGAGCCTTATTAATGTCAAAATATAGGACATCTACTGCCTCCAGCAAACAACTCTGCTGTTCAGAAATCATCCAGGCACCACCACATGGGATCCACTCATGAACAGGAGCGTTAGGTTCAAAATGGAAAAGCAAAAATAGGAGGTATTTGCATTGGCAGGGGGGAGATATAGACAGCTGACCATTTTTGCAGACTAGAGGTTTAAAAATACTAATTGGGCAAATAATTCTGTTGCTCATTTAAAATCATTAACATTTCCAACTCTTACTGTGACTGACCAGAGGTGATTTTTCTCTGGAGACTGTGCCTCTAACAGTGCCATTGTCCTGGCAGTAGTCTCGAGGGCTCAGCTGGCACAGAGGATGCAAGGTCTCACAGTGCTGCCAGCTTTGCAAACACTTCGGTGCATGTTTTATTAAAGAAGGTTTCGAAAGGAGAGCAATCCCTTACTGATGATTCAAATACAAGAAGTCAGAAACTCAGTGAGATGGAGTTATAGGGACACTCCCCCCCATAATGTGGCAGGGCAGACACACAAACTGCATTGACTCTTGACATTTGTGCTACAGCCCAGGACAGACCGTTAAAGGCAGTAAGGAAAAATCTAGAAATAGTATTTCTGAACAAGGCATGTTGTACAGAGCGTAGAGGGAAAAACGTACATGCATTTACTCCTAACAAAGTGGTGACAGAAAACATAGAAAAAGTCAATGACAATCAAAAATCCAAACAGCCCAGGACTGCTTTCATAGCCATAAAGATTACGTGCCAGTTTTCTGTGGGCTGACATCCTTTTAGGAAAATACTCAAGAAAAAATTTCTGTTTTGGTCATGTGTATGGACATACTTCACAGGACATTTAATGTGTCTGGAGTTATGACACAAATCACAAGGAATTCAAGTAAACAGCATGTCTGGAAATAACATGGGAACATGAAAGGAGTCAGCTTGGTTTAGAATAGATGGATAACAGCTGCAAAGCTAGTGCTGGGCTCCCATCCTGACACTGTGGGATTTATTACCAAATTGTTGGGCTCTGAGTGCACAAGAATGTGGACTTTGTGGAGCTTTGAAAAAATTCTGATGCTTTAGGAATAGGTGGAATTTTACAGATACAGATATTTTTACAGAAATTTTACAGATACAGTGCAAGACTTTTTTTCATTGCTCAAGAGACCTCTGATAACCTCACCCTTCTTTTATATATGAGAAAAACAGTGGTCAAGTCAGTGTTCCCCTTCTTTTGTGCACTGAACATTAATAAGCAAGAATAGATACTAGAAATTTTTATATGTCACTCTAACAACCTGAAAACTCAAATCATCAACATCAAGCACACAGCAAGTGAACTGGCTGGGTTCCTTTTTAGGAACGTTAGAGCCCTTCATGTTCAGAAAAGAGAATATTGAGAAAGGCACCAACTCCAATAGACCACGTTTTCTCTCTTAAATTACCGTGGAAGTTACAGAACTTTTTCATTCTTTATTATCATCATTTTTCAGAGATGTCATACAGAGCATACAGACAGGTAAAAAATAGATATGGAATGAATAAGCCTGTCCCCTAGGTGAAATATTCAACCATTAGCAAGATTTATGGAAGCACAAGAATGTGCATTCCATAAGCCAGCATGTCTACTCTTACAAAACAAATTTCTGAGGTATCTATCTGATCATACACTTCCCAAGGCCTTTTTGCACTAGTTTGATCAACTTAAAATGCAAAAAATACGTAGTTTAGCTGCAGACACACAGTAAATAGCACCCAATTAATTCCCCATCAAAAACTGTTATAAATAAAGAGAACCTCTATTTAAATGCATTTAACTAAATTGTTACATTTATTCTGAAAACCAGACCAATTTTTAAAATTAGTATTTATTTTTGCATTTCTTCCCGGAATTGTAATTCTGTATGGTCAAACATTGCTGTATTGATAGATCAAAAACTGTCAGTCAAGAAGGATTTCATGCTGTGTACACTGAGGCACTGATGCCAAATTTAGGAAACAGAGAGTCACAGGACACAAGATCCCCTTGAGACAACACAAAGCACCAAACCTTGCCTTGTCCAGATGGCAATTGGAGCAGACTGACCTCATACTTTTGACATCTATGAGTAGCCGTCAAGAAAAGACTGCGCAAGTTTCTGTCTGAACAGTAAAAATCTCTTTTAGCCACTCTGTCACATGGATAACAGCAGAATGCTTCCATGGGTAAAAGTCCATACACTGATGGTATGTTCCCAAGAATCTGGAATACAAACCCCTTTATTAAAGACTCTGGGTATCACCATACATCAACAGTAACAGGTATTATGAAAGACCAGCAACACTCAGCTCAAAAGAGGTACAACACACTTTAGAACGTGTGTTCCAGTTGCAACAATGATGACTTGAGATGGGAACATCTCTTATACAAACCTCTTTAAAGGGTGACAGCTTTTGGTTAACGTTTATTTGATCAGATTTTAGTGAGACATAAGGACTCTCAATCTCTTTTAGCCATATTGACTAGAAAACTACACTGACATCAGCCGTTCCCATCACAAACAAAACCAGAACTTTAAGTTCCACATATGCTATAGGAAATAACACTGACTTATTGATAGATCTGCCTTCTGCAGACAGCTGCAATGCAGTGGACCAAATCTAAGACAACCAAGGGGCTGAAAATAGTCCAGGTTAAAGTACACAGAGCTCCACAGCAGCTCATCTGCCCTTTGATTCTGTAAGAACAGATGTACACTATCTGCTAATTATCTTCATCTATGCAACTGACTCCGTTATTTTGCTCAGATATTTTTACAGCATACTTTGATATTTTTATCATGATTGGAAAAACAATTTAGACAAGGAAAGATCTAACTAAAAGGCTTGCCTAATCATCATTCTCGTAATTATTTAGGGCTTACATTCATCCTTCCTATGGAAGCAGTTTGCAATCTATTCTGAACAACTCACTAGAGATGATAACACTTGAGCTGAGAGCTGAGCTTACTTCTTCAAAGGTCAGACACTCATGGAATAGCCATTCTGCATAAGCAAATTAAGAAATTTAGATATATATTTGTAATAACAGAATTATACACCCTTAATACAATGTATTGCCTCCTTTTTTACAGACTGAGTTCATTTTTGGCTGGTCGAGAGGCCTCATGTGTTGACTTATGAAGATGTGGAACCAACACTGCTGTATTTTCAGCCCCAGCTGGAGTCTACCTAGTGAGCTGTGTCCTACCTTCTGGCTAAAATACTTGCCCACAATCATCAAAATCCATGAAGGTTAAAAGGACTTAAAAAACCCCCCAAAACCGCAAACAAATTAAAAACCAAAACCACATAGAACAAACAGCTGCTCTAGGTTGCCTTGTTTTTAGGGAAAACATGTTGCATTCTAAACCACAGATTTTCCATGTAAGAAAAAGAAATATCACAAAATGACATTGTTTCTACATAACCTGACATCCTACTCACCTTTAGAGCAGCCATATTAACATCTCAGTATTCATTCACAATAACACTTTTCTAGTCCAAGAAGAAACAAATTCACAGTAGTAGTCAGAG
Source organism: Gymnorhina tibicen (assembly GCA_013399875.1). NCBI lineage: Eukaryota > Metazoa > Chordata > Aves > Passeriformes > Artamidae > Gymnorhina > Gymnorhina tibicen. The sequence continues at coordinate 130,052 of VXAZ01006211.1, forward strand.
GAGCTTGACTTGGTGGGAGGTGCTGGCTAATGCTCAAGCAGAAAAGACATGCACCAGCACTTTCAAAAGCTCATCTTCCAACAGCAGATTTCATACCCAGAAAAAAGTGCAGTTTTAATCAGCCTAGAGAGCTCCCTGTAAAAGCAAGTCATTCTGAGATATAAAGTATGAAAACATGTTACAATGCCTGTTCATACGTGCCCATTAAAACTATGAAAATCCTCCTTAAATGATAATTACATCACATTATAATGATCACATTAAATGATAATTTAATGTCTGGCAAAATTACGGCTACACCATTTTTAACAGGCATATTGACCTAATTTATCAAATATCTCTTTTTAAATTCCTTAAAATCAAAAGCAATTTGGCATCCAGCCATAGAACAAAGTGTCCCTGAGTACAGTTTCAAGGCCAAATAAGAGCTAGCACATATGTAAATATGTACAAATAGGAATTCACTATTCAGTTACAAAGACCTATCTTCTAAAAAAAATTGACTAAAAGTCTGTTCATGGATCACTCAGCAGCACAAATTGACAAGAATGTGCACAATACAAATGCTACTTATATTTGAGTCACTTTCAAGAATCCCCATCCAAGATAAAGATTTTTTTTAAAAGTATAATATATTTTAATATATAATTTTTGTATGTAAAAATACAAAAATTAGCTGACAGGCATTCAGATCTCACAGTTATCTTCTCTCAGCAGATTTCAAAAATTTCCTGTTTTGCTGTGTTCGTAATTCCATTACACTCACAATGAAACACACAGATACAAAATTTAAAAACACTACTTTATTTTTTAAAGAAAGTTAACATATTCAGCAAGCACCTTGTACTTTTATAATGCAAGCAAGTTTTCCACACCTATACAATCAATTCTACAGTAGTATCAGCAGTACAGAAAGGGTCATTGAAAGGGGAAAAGGGGAAAAAATAGGAAAAGGGGAAAGAAAATGAGAAAAAGAGAAAGATAAGAAAGAGTGGGAGAAGGAGAGAAAAAGATCAGAAGAGCAAAGTAGAAAAAAAGAGATGGCTATGCTGTACATAGTACACTATAGGGTAAAATGCTAATTTTGGACGTAGTGAGATGCCAGCTTTTCTGCCATCACAGCAAAATGTAAAACCCAATTCTTTAATACCATCTTCCCAAAAATGAATAAAAATAGAGATAAGTAAAAGATAGTTCTTCTTGGACAGCACGACAACAACTTTGATAGGAAGTTAAGTTGATTTTGCAGGAGAAGAGTGTCATGCATTTACCTATAATGCTGTGGAACTTGCAGGACTTGAAGAAAGTTGTTCTTGAAATCTGAAAGGAAAGCAATACTCTAACTAGTGCATGTTCACAGTACCATCACTACCAACTATGCTACAGCAACATGAACAACTTACAGCTTAAAGGCATTGCACTTGCAGCACTTTGATGCACATCTGCTCCTCTGTGCATTCCTGTTAGACTATGTGGAGAATGAGAAGTTTCTTGGCATGGATACTATCATCCCTAGGAAAATAATGACAGAATAGAGTCACTGATGTTACTCTTTATATTACTCACTTTTGGTCTGCAAAGAAAAGAAGATAGAGAGGGACCATAGGTAAAATGAAAAAAATCTACTGTTGTGCTCTTTGCCCCTTTACAGAATTTTCCCCAGACTGTGTGTCAGGAACAGGTTACAAGCATCCAGACACAAAAAAATCCCAGAAGGAATAAAATCATAATTCACATGCAAAAATGTAACTTACCAGCATTTCAGTATCACTCAGGTTGTCTGTGTAACATTTTGGTGCAGATCATTCTTCCAGAAGTCAGCTGTTGAAGGGCTGATTTTTCCAGGCTATGCTCAGCAGAAACAAACTCTTGGTTCCTTGGAGTCCCCTGATTTTCACTGATGGGCTCCCACACAGTCAGATTCAGGTGCCTGCTGTGTTTTTATGAAACTTGTTCCCTTAGCAGCCCACAATTGGTATGTTTGCCTTGAACAAAGCTGTGTCTGATACTGGACAAATATTCACTTCTAATGTATGTTGACTGTCAATTAACTGCTTAAGAAAACTAGCTAAAAAGTGGTGATTTTACCAGGAAACTGATGTGTAAGTTTATGCAAAATCTACCCAATATTCAAATAATCAACTTTCATACATCAATAAAGTGCCTGGATTCAGCAGAGTACTTGACTCCATCCATGCAACTGCACACTCCTACTGTTACAAGGTGTTATTTCCAATGTTGCACAGTACCAGCTCACATCATGTCAGAGTGGAAAGGTATGTTCTTAGAGCCAAATACTGACTCCCACATCGTTTTTTCTGTCATGTTACCCTGTTTTTATGTGAGATTATTGGCTGGGCTAAGGTAACATCTCAAATCCTGGCTGCAGTGACACATCAATCACAAGATTAGCCAGGCTTTTATGAGAGCAAACACACATAGCTCTGCAGCTGAGGAGTAGAAGTATGGCGTACCACAAGTTCCAAATCTCTGCATTTCCAATACATTCCTGCAAAACTGACTAATTATATCTGTGCTCTAGACCCAATAAAGACAACTTGTATGTTGTATAGTCATAGAATATAGAGAGTTGCCTTTTAAATGCATGTAACAATGAAGATGTTACTGAGCCAAACATCATAATGAAAGTTCTGTGATCATTATCCAGGGGAAAAGAACCGTTATTTTGAGAGTTTTGAAACCATAACAAGCAGTGACAGAGACACGTCAGTCTATATAATGGGAATGGTACCTGTGTAACTGAACAAAGAGATATGGAACAGATTATACCACACCAGATCATATATGAAAGAAAAACTGTATAGTTAACTCTGTGTTAAATTACAGGGCTACTTGTACAACATACTGATTTATTCAGAGCATTGTCATAGTATTGTCATTTGGTTACATGACTTCTAACTTTTTCACAATGCAGGTCATGCAGCACTTAGGTTCTATTTCAGATCAGTAATGGTAAATACTTATTCCTGATTCTGTAAGGCAGATGTAGCATCCCAGGACATGATAAATCAGATAGAAAACTTCAATTAAATTTCTTCACTGTTATGGTCAGGCACTGGAACAGGTTGTCTGGGGAGGTTTTGCAATCTCCATCCTTGCAGGTTTTCTAGACCAGACTGGACAAAGCCCTGAGTAACTTGGTCTGACCACAGAGATGACAATTTTTTTAATAGATTAGGCTAAGGACCACCTGAGGACCCTTCCATCCTGAATTATTCCTGGAGTATACCTTGAAATATAAGTACATATTAATCTACTTAGTGACTTCTTTCCTCATGTAAAAAGCAACAGTGAAAAAAACACACCTGAATTATAAGAAAAAAAGGGTTAAAATAAACCCCAACTCTTTTATAAATACAACATAAATGATAAAGACTATAATCTTTTTTTCTCTCAACCACTTAGACATCCTTTCCTTTATAAAAGTTCATTCACAAAGCATGTTTGAGGCTACTTAGACTAATAACAGTATTATTCATGTTTCATTTTTACTCAGAACAAATGCATATAATGAGAAAGTTTATCTAAGAGTTAAAATTTTTCATACATAAAAGATGTCTTGAATTTCCATCCAAATAATTTTGGACAGTGTGCCAAAAACAGAGTGGATACTCTGAGTGGCATGGGTATCACATATTTCTAAAACTAGAATAGTTTCCCTGTGTAGACCTGCACACCAATGCAACATACTAGCTAATTTGCAGTAGCACTTTCCCACATCAACTACAGTGGTGTCAGACTGATGGAAGATAGAAGAATTAGCCAGAGGATAATTCCCCTAGCACTGCCAAAAGTTGGATAATATAAGGCTGAATTCTTTTAAAATGAATGATTACTGTCATAAGCAATACTAACTTTGACTTCAATATATAAACTTAAGACATAGGAAAATGGGACTGCATCCAGTAAGAGAAAGTAGCTTGTATTTGCTAAATACGGGCGGAATTTGATCAGCCTGACTGCCAGTACCAAATAACATGAGCAACTGAAAACAAAATTAACTTGTTTCACAAAGCTCTCATCATTAGCAAGGTGTGATCAAGGGATGAAAATATTGTAATTTTTAACTTTGCCAATGCTGCTTCTAATTAATTTTCTTCTCTGTTATTCCACCAAAGTAAAATAATGTTTCTTAGGCTTGTCTACTTTAAAGGTCAACCCTTCCTCAACCCAAATCTAATGTCATAATCAAAACTAAAGATGATCTTATTATTCACTCTGGCTTTTACTTGCTGAAACAAAACCTTTGAAATTATTTTCCTGTTCAGTGACCAATGATGCAATAGTTTGTATTTGAGCATCAGTAAGAAGTAAAGAAAACTTGGAGTTTGGAAAAAACCAAAACTAAATCACCCAAACAAAAAAATTCCAACCCTGCTGGAAAACACAGATATTTATTTTCTTAAACAAGAGCCACTGCGGAGGGTTAAGCTCATATTTGAGAGATGAATCTCCAATTCCTATTCTAGAAACTTAGGCCAAATGGACCAGTATCAGTGACCCAAATACAGAGCACACTCACCAGTCTGGTCATTTGGCTTGCTCCTCAAGCAGCAAACTGAATTATTTTTAGAGACGCAACTTAATGAGTGTTGCTACATCTCGCCCCAGTCCAACTGCTGTCCGTGGGGAAAGAAAGGACACTTTGCCAGGGTAGTGTAAGAGTTAATCCCATTTTGTTTGTTGCTGTTGTTTTGTAAACAGGCCAAAACGGCTTGTCAAATTTCATCTGAATCCACAGTTTTGCAGTGACTCAAATATTCATTTTCTCATCCTTCCCCCACTTAAGTAATTCAGCGTTAGCTGAACAGAATTAGCAAGAGCATTGGCATTAACTGTTTGAGTTGCTATTATCAGTGACCAAGGGCAAATACAGATCAGACTGACAACAATCTCAAACAAGTGCCCTCCTGCCCCTAGATGTTTTGAAAACTCATCTAAAAAAATTAAATTCATTCTTTAATGTAATTGATGAAAAAAAGACAATTGTAGTTATACATAGGGAAAAAACCCTCTATCTTGGGAAATAAAATGACCGCAGAAACATATTTCACTTCTTTTCACAGGTATGTAATCACTGTGTGATAGTCACAGTTTGCATTGTCTTCTAAAGCAAAAGACCTGAAGTCAAGGGATTCCAGCACCTGATAAATATTACTATTTCATAAAAGTTGTAGCATGTTGAAGAAACTATTTCATTTTGAAAAAGATAATATACTGCTTAAGTAACCTGATACCATGGAGAATAAGCCATTATTAGCTTTCAGTACCACTTCCATCCCTTACAATGAAGAACCTAACCACATGTGCACTCCAGAGAAAATAATGAAAACAAAGTATAATCTCAGATCATACACTACACCCTGATAAGGTATGTAATAATATCACATGACTTTTCCAGTAGCACTTATAAATACTTATTTTTCTTGAAGAAGTCACCAGTTATAAGGCATTTGAAAAGAATACCAGACCTACAAAAAAAAAAAAATTGCCTAAAGTATAACATTTTATAACTGAGATCCGAATAATTAAAATAAAAAAGGTCAATATTTACCTTGTAAAATTCATACTTTCTCAAAACAGGACTGTAAAGTGCAAACTCATCTTTCCATACTTCTACATAATTTATTGGATAGAAGATTATCAGAGCTTTTATTAGAAATATTTTCTTTTCTTTTGGAAAGCATCTTTCTGCACCATCAGAGATGCCTTCCTTGACATGTAACTTTTTTCCCCAAATTTTAGCAAATATATTTGATACTTTCTGAATATGGACTTTTTGAAAAGGGCTTTTGTTTCCAATAACCCCTTGATAAAACGCAGGGTTATTTGTAATAAAGAAAAATTTACTCATGTTCAAACGGAATATAAAAGGCAAAATGCATTAAAAGTTTTGAAACCATTCGCATTTTGTTTCTGTGTCTTTATGATTATAGAATTGTATTGTAGAATTGAATCTACAATTCAATTGTAGAATGATAAAAAAGAAAAGAAAAAGCACTCTAAATTATTAATTTCTCTGTGGAAATCTATGTTGCCAGTATGGTCTGGGGCTGATAGGCACAGATTAGATATTTGTACACTGCATTCCCTTTTAGATTTAACTCCAGGTAGCTTGAAAGCATTGAGAGTGTTGCAGAACTCCTGCACAATTCTTTCTTCATTTACAAACAGTACATCACCTTGTTTGTGCTATGAGAGTTCCCAGGATGCAGAGACTGCTGCAAAGATGTACTGAGATATAATGAAAAAAGGAAAATACTTCCCTCTTGCCTATCCGTAGGGTAATCTATCTCGGGTGTTATTTGAGCTCCAGTCTGAAAGGCCAGGCAAAGTCCCCAGCTGGGTATGGGGGTGTGTGTTATCAAAACCTTACAAACACTGGTTCACTTGTACACAGCCCACCCTGATCATATGCACTGACGGTGAGACTAAATTTCCTTCCTCTCTTCAGACTACCCAGAAGAATCATCTACCGCTGGGGATTATTTTAGCTCTTCCTGAATCATCTTATCTCCACGCTGAAGAGGAGTCAAGGATTTCCTGTTCATTTTCAGTGTGCATTATGCCACTGAAATGATACCTTTTCTCTTAGCATACTTGAGATGAAATTGCTGAGGACACATAAAGAACAAAGTACCTGTCCCAAGTAAGCCACACTAAAAGCTGATGGTGCCAAAATGGCAGTGGACATAGGTGGAATTCATCACTGTTTGCTAAACAACCCATGTCTCTTCTCCAAACAGAGTGCTATACAGGTTGAATTGGCACAGAATCCAAATTAGGAGATCTGAACATGGAGATTATGAACAAGATGAAAAAGGTGCACTTTGATAAGACCACCTTCTGCTGATAAAGGAATATCCTCTCTGCAAGGGCCATGATGCAAAAGAGACTCAGTTGAAGAGACAAAGGGGATGGAATACACATTAAGTTTCATAAAAGGAAGAAAAATTAACAACTTTTAAAATTCTAGCTGTCAGTGGCCCTAGAGTCATGTGCAATTGTTGGAAGTGACGTGTTCCCATGGTATCCTCCTATGCTGAACACCCCAGGGGATCGGCAGAGTTTCTTGCCTGGCATCAAACACATTCGCTTCTAACCCAGAAAAGCCTTGCCGGGTCAGCTCCTGGAGTTCTACCATTTGTCCCGTATGACCTGATTACAGCCTTGATGGATGGCCTGAGCAGCCATCTGCAAAGTACTCAAAGCTTCAGCAAAAGGCTGCTTTAATTTCTTTTCAGCGCCTGAGAAGTACTCATAAAGGCACCCTGAGCACACAAAGATGACTTCTCTTTCTCTTGTTGATGAGCTTTCACAGATGATCTCATTAGAAGGTGTTTGGTACTGGGCTGCATTGCCACGGGGAGGAATGATACTGTTTTAACTCTGTTTCTGGCTTTTTCCAGATTCTCTTACTGAATGGAAGTTTTTAACCTAGTGTGCTTCTCTGGTGATTTTGTCATGAAGTAGAAAAAAAAAAAATCTAACGATTTCTGCTCCAAACACCCCAAGCTTTCAGATATATGAAATGTGCTGAAACCAATTATTTCCCATTCACCAGCAAAGCAGTCCCCCTTGCCCCGCTGTGAGTGCTTTTCCCTGGTCAGTATAGCCGCACGGGGAGCTCCCTGTCTGCTAAGGCTTCCAACAGCAGGGCTTTCATGTGCTTCTTTAATGCCGCATCTTTAATACACTATGGAAAGTGTTTCTGAGGATATGCTTCTGAGGAGAAACTCAGTGCATTCTTGTTTGTTCCACAGCAACAAATAAATGGAAAAGAAAGCCCCCAAAAACACTGTTACAAGGCAGATTCTGAATTTTACCTCAGTATAACATAAATATAGCTAGGCCAAACACATTATGAATCAAGAGAAGAAGGAACTGAAGTGAATTTTTGTCTTTATGTGGCATTGCATAACTGAAATGGACAAAGGTCCAGGTATACCAGATGGATCTTGAATAACTGCGTTTAAAAATATCCAAAAGAATCACAATAATTTCTGTTATGCTAGAGGATTTGCAATATTTTATTAGTTTATAGGAATATGAAGTATTCATCAAACTCCCTTGTATTTCTTATTGCCTTTGAGCTCTCACTAGTCTTATGGTTGATTAGCTGAGACATTTCTTTCAACAGTTACAGTTCCAGAGAGGCAGAAAACAGAAGAGAAATAAAATTATTCTCAAGAATCCTCAGAAACTCAGCAATACAAACTGCAGTGGCAGAGGTAGGGTGCAGAACAGAGAGGTATTTACTGAGTCAAGTCAATATTCAACTAAAAAGGAAAAAGCTCTGGGGCCTGCAAGCTGGGAAACTAAAAAATGAATATATAAGAAAATTGATTTCCCTCTGGTACTACAACCCTGCTGTTCAGTATGTTGGAGAATAACAAAAGGAGAAGTAGAATAGCTCAGAGTAGACCCCCTTGGACATGATAGCCCACAGGTTTAAAAGCATCTTAGCAAAACTGAACATTCAACAAGCTTCTGCCTTTAAAGGACCTCAGAGCGTAACTAGCTATACATGGAAAAAACCCAGGATTTCATTTCTCAAAACTGATACTTTTTGAACTAATGGAGAACAGTCCTCTCTTACACTTTCAGCATCTCAGTAGGACTGCCCTAGAGTGAAATAGGAAAAATACTGTCTCTTGTATCTTAATAGATGATATCACCCCCTCTATGTCATGTTTTATATTTTATAAAGAACCCTTTTCCATGAGAATTTCTACTTTGCAAATTAAACTAGATTTATGCAAATCTATGTTAACAAAACTTTATATTGGCTACAAATTTCAGTAAACACAATGACATGAAAAAAAGGTAGCTCAGGCATTTAAGAAGGCATTCAACTCTGGCATCAGTAAGAGGATGGGGCAGGAAAGGAAGAAAGGAAGGAGGAAGCAGAGAAAGAATGGAAGGACTTTAGAGACATTAACATGTATTGAAATGGGATAAAAGTCTCTTGTTACAACTCAAATGACCTGACTTGACAATAACTCCTTTTTTAAACAAAGTATATCTGAACTGGATTTCACAGAAATATTTGGTATACGACTAAGTAAAGACAGTTAGTATGGATACGTAAATGGTGTGTAGGAAATTGTACTGCACTGAAAGGTCATGCTCAATACAGAGAATGACTACAAGCAAAGCTCTTTCTTCTTGACATTAATTCTTTAGTATTTGTGTGTTAATGAAGTTTCCAATGAAACAAAATCTGGAAGCATTGTTAGGACCAAGGATGATCAGAACAAATATAACAAGAACTGGGTAACCTTGAGGACTGTAGCAATATTAAGAACATTGATTTATGTAAACAGTATTATGAAATGCCAAGTCATGTGTTCTTAGCACTACGCAAAAAAATTTGAAAAGCTAGGAAGAACTCACTGGAAAATGAGTGAGGAAGGGAAAGACCTTACCGTACTATTCCAGAAAAGACTCTCACCTGTAATATGCAGTTGTGGAGAAAGGCAGAGATAGCACTTTGAAGAAGGGCAGGATTAATGCTGTAGTATAATACAGATTTCATCTGGGACACTGTTTATGGTACAAGTTATTACTAATGAAGAACTAATGCCAGTTCTGCATTTCTCTTAACATACTCCTGCATGAGAAAGCTAAAAAAGATGGGAATATTCAGTTTCATGAAATGAAGTCTATGAAACTATGAGTGTTTTCATTAAATGTGTTATCAAGGTCCCAGGAGGGCCAGAGAAGACACTAAATTAAAAAAAATATTGTAGGCCCAAGCAGTGAGTATTAATTTCATGCCTTCATAGGCATGAAAACACTTGGGGTAGAATTTATAGAATATCTAATCACTACAAGAAAGCAGTGGTGGTTTCACCACAGGCATCCAACAGGATCAGTAGGGCAAGAAACCAAACTTATTCAGGCATGCAGCTTTACTTTTCAGAAGTGATTATGACTTCAGCACCTGCATTGAATGACTCAGTCACTTTCAATCTTACTCACCCTGCCCATCTACCTACTAGCATTTTTCTGAAGTGATTCATGAAGAGTAGACAGGTTTTCATCAGAACAGAATGACGTTTATGAAGACCAATCATTTTCTAAAGCAGCGTGACAGTGCTCCAAGACACACTTCAAGTGTTACTTTATCCACATTCTTCAGTGGACTTTACTATTGCAATGAAAGACAGGCTGGCTACACGCAGGATCCTGATTTAAATCCATTTTACCTTTGTGATGCTGCAACAGAGGTCACAAATCCACAAATGACCTCTGCTCCAGGCATCCCCACTTCTACGGTAAATTCAACTCCTACACTTTCTATGACATAATGAGCATTAAGTTTTCATACCAAGTGGAACAACAACTTTGCGAGCTCAATATCTCGGTTTTTAGGATTGTTTCTTGAAAGGTAAGTGATCTGCATCAAATCTCTACTCCAAAGCAGATTAAAGGGAAATTTCAATTTACAAGTACCACATTCTAAGTCTGAATCAGAACAAGTGCTCTCACTGAAAAGCAGAGACATAACTTAATTTTCTGCTTCGCATAAGGACTGACCTGACAGCTATTTCCTGGGAATACTTTCCAGAGTGGGTTGTGAAAGCATGAAAGACGGGATATGTAGTTTGTGGATCCCAATAAGACTTAGTCATCTTAGCAATGCAGAGAGATGGCAAGACCTTGCTGGCCATTTAAACAATGCTGTAAACAGAGAGAAAGGATTTCCTCTCACTCTCCAGCTTCCCACCTTACACACACAATTGGAAAATAGAAAAATACGAGGTCCTTGCTACAGGAACAATTAAAAGACAATGTTATAGCAAAAACTTTCTCAATAAAAATCTCTGTAAGCCTGAATTATGTCAATAGTTTTCTTGCACATTATAACCAGCCTAATATATGTACTACCTATATACTGGTTGTATAATAGCTGGCTGCAGGTATGAGATTCTGAATCAAATGCTATCAATGGAAATTTTATACTGAACTAGAAAAAAGCCCAAACAAACTAGATTTTATCGACTCTCAGAGCAAAGTCCATCACTACATTTGCTGGTTGTGAATATCAGTACACAGAATTTTAATGATAGTCTCACTCTGCTTACTTATGCATGTAAATTATTTCAGGCAACAGTGTCACAAGAATTTTAGCATATCTGTAAATTCCAGTAAAATGAATGAAATTTGGACACAAATGTAAAGCATATTCTTAAATGCTTTCTCAAACAGAAGTTCAGCTGTACCAAGTTCTTACCAGACTGGAGCACAAATTAAACACAGAAATCCCACATATTTCATAATACAGAAGTTATTTTAAAAATACACATACTTGTGTACTGCATATTAAAATGTGACATTAATCTTGAAAGTTCTGATATAATCTTAATTAGTGTCAAATAACATGCTTGCAATATCATCACTATAAAAGTGATCATGAATCTTTTTCAGACAAAAGAGAGGTTTTACTTCACAAGTTTTATTTACGTAAAAAGTTCAATAGAGACACCGGCCATTAAATCAGTTTATATAAACAGACTTTACATGCATTGAAATTTTAACTACAGCACAGTGGTTAGGAAAAAACCCACAGAACACCTATTTCAAGGACAATTCTAACCTTTTGCCTTCATTTATAAATGGAAACAAGCTGCCACACAGTTCAGCAGTAAAGGAGGATAAAGAACTGATAATAATCCTTGTGCGCCTCACATGAACTCCAACAAGGCATTTGAATGAGAGTTTTAAATCTGTAAATTGTCCATCAAAACACAGAATAACTTTTGCTAATCCTTGTGCCACAAATTACTAATCCATCTGGAAAGCTACTTTTTTCGCATGTGTTTACAAGGATCTAAACATCATCAGACAGAAAGACAACTGGGTTAGTAGCATGTAAAAAAAAACCCACCAAACCAAACAAAACCTGAAAGAAACAGAACTTGACAGAAATAAAACCTCTGAAGCAGTTGACCACAGAATAAGTAGGATTTGCAGAAGTACTTACAGCTTTCAATCTCCAGCGTGCAGTTCTGCTCATCCAGCGGATATCTCCGCAGGTCCATCATACAAGCAGCTGTTGTCGTAATTCTGGGAAGGAAAGAGAAGAGTGTTTTAATGTGCCATGTTCCAATCGTTCCTTGATCACACTGTGTTGAAGGAAGAAACTGTATTTCCTCATAACTGATGCACTGCCTGGTTTTGCTTGAATACCATGTCGGCTGCTTGCTTGTAATTAATGCTGTCCCAAGGAGGTTATCCCAGCCTGGTGGTCATGCACAGCTTCCCCTTGACACAAGTATTTTCTGCAATGTGTTAAGCACAGCTGACTGGCCAAAGCACCTGGGGAATCTGCTTCCACACTATTAAAAAAATGAGAGAGCATTGGACAGCAGCCATTTGTACAAGCTTTCTGCAAGCTGAAAGGCTGACCAAATGAATTAGCTCAAATTGTAAAATCCAAGATGATCAGCTCCACAATGGGACCCAAGATGGACTAGATGGAGTGCCCATGGCATATGCAAACACTAAGACAGTACAGGATCAATGTGTTTCCAAGGCATTAATGAGAGATTGGGTGACCAACAGTTTCCTTCTCAAAATCCTGTCTCATGTATGAGGTTTACTACTGGCCTTTCATAGTAGATATTTAGAATATTCAAGAACAGTTTAAAAACTTGTACATTCATTGTTCTGACAAAAAGACTTCAGAGAACTCTTTCGTTTGATAGATCTTATTCTTTCTCCTTGAATACCTAAAAGTGTTCATTAGCGGCAGAAAATTACAGTTGCCTGGTCAAAATTCACTCAAAATTCACTAGCAACTATATCTACAAGGCACTTAGGAGTCTTCATAAGCATCCTTACTGTCCTACCCTGTTGGTCTCTTGTAGAAAAGGAACATTTTTTGGCACCAAGTTCTTTCTTCATTCCATACAGGGGTACTCATAGAATTACTTTGGAAAATATAATGTTTTTAATCAGTGTATGTTACCAGACATGCATCACAAGAAAGCTTTTTGGAGTGGGACAAAAGCAGGGGGAAAATACTCCTTTGGCTCCTCTTAGTGAAAGCCTTTCAGCTTTTAACAAAATCAGACTGCTGAGGAATACATGTATGTTTCTATAAAATGCAAATGGAGCAAGCAGCGGCACATATTGGTAAAGAAACCTCTTGGCAATTCATACTTGATTCCTTATTTTTAAATTTAAAGGAAAAAATAAAAGAAATTCCCTGTTCCAGTATCAATGTAAGACTGATTATTTGGGGGCAAACTTCAAGAAAGGTATAGTGAGACCAGAAAAAAATTACAGCTCATTGTTTTTTATTGGGTTATGTTTGGGTTTTTTTGGGAGAGGTTTGTTGTTTTGATTTCCTCAGTATTTCCACAGCTACCTGTATATTATAGTCAGGAGTTTTACAAGAGTTTCAGTAGTTCACAGAGGAAAAGGCAGAGCACAGACTTACAGCCAAGGTTTAAATGCACTAAAGAATTGTGGTGAAAGCTAACCTGGTTGACTACTAAGTTTTCTCATAGCTTTCTCTGCACTTAATACTTCCTACCAGAGTCTACCAGATCCAGGGGTTTCACACAGAGACAACCCCCAGCCCATGCTACCCTCAGCAAAGTGTCTGTTCACAGTGATGGAGAACTCACAATTCTCACACATTTCTGTAGGATTTTTGGGTGCAACAGAAAGGACCAGAGGGGCCAAAGGCTGCAGATAGCTGGGATAAAAGCTCTGTAGGGAACATTAGGAAACCATTAAAAGACACAATGCCCTACCTCACCAGAAAGTAAAGGGGAAAAAAAGTGGCACGGTAAGGAAAATAAGTGGTAGAGCAGAGGTTTAATCAAGCCAAAACAGAAGTTTTGAATAATGTATTTCATTCAACTTGCTTGTTCCTTCTTATTCATAATGCAAATCCATTGAAATAAAATCAGAAGTCTGTCCTTTCCTCTCCTTGTACCTCCCTCATATTTTTAGCTTGACTTCTCACATTTATAGTAAAGTAGAAAAAGTTCTTTCATCTTCATAATTATTTAAACAGCAAAACTACCTTTGGATAATTCTTAGTGGTTTGCAATTCATAGTGATTAGGTAAATCAAATTACCAAAGAAAGAGAGTGCAAGAATTACCACCTTGGAATACTTTTAAAGGCAAGAGACATGACCCACACCTTTTCAGAGGAAGAAACAGCAGTTCATTTTAGAAGTTGGGAACACCTGAAACAGGCCCAAAGCCTTTCCCTCAGAGCAAAGCTGTTTCAATTTTCACAGAAGGATTAAAAATATTTTTTATACAGCCTGTACTAGTGCAAAAAATATAATATTGTATTTTGCATAATGTAACCTTGAGAACAAACAGTGGAAAAGTGAAAGCTTTTAGAAAAACAACACTGTGACTCAAGGCACTGCAGTCATTAGGGATGATACACAATAGCAGGACTCAGAGAAGCACCACATGAAATGAAACACATCACAGAACTGTCTCTCTCATACACTAATCTTTTCATCTGTTGCTAAAGAAAGAGAACCTTGGGATATTTCATGATTCCTAAAAATGAGAATGAGTTTTCATCTTCCTCTTTTATGAACTATATTTTGAGTGTAGACTGATTATGAATCACAAAAAAAGCAAACCCTGAAGCACCACTAAACTGACTAAATAAAGTATTATGAAGCAGACCTAGAGAAAACTTCATGTGTTAAAACAAGCACAGCTACACTGCAAAAAATCTACACCACAACTGACTTGCAGGGAAAGTAAAGTTTGCCATCAATAATTCAAAATAATTCAGATAAACTATTATTTCTGAGAAAGTTGAAAATCTTCTCACCTCCAAATCTTTGGAGAGGTTTTGTGATTCAGATAAGAGCTGGAATTGGCACTACTTCTTTCACAGGCCAAAAGTGAAGGCCATAAAGAACTTTTTTAAACACTTCCAAACTTAAAGTGAGGCATAAAATAATACCCATATTATAATACTATCCCAGAAGGGCTAGTAGTTTTTGAGTTCTATGCAGGGAACAGTTTTACAAAATCCTACAGATTTTGCTTTTCTGACAAGTTCAAGTGGGATTTGAAATTCAAAATAGCAACTTAAACAGTTCTGACATCCCTAGTGAAAAAAACAGCACTGGAAGACAGGAGAGCAATATTTATGTCATGTGGAGATGGACAGAATCCAATTCCCTCTTGGAGCTGCAATGGCTTTGCAAAGCTGTGGAGAATAAGCGGTAAGAGAAACTTATCTCTGCCCTGGAAGGAAGCAGCCTTGACCTGTAATTACAGGTTTACAGACACGCAGAAATGATGAGCAAGAGGGTGGCAATTTCAGATAGCTTTCCTGAGTAGAGTGGTAGTACAAGAACTCTCTAACACCCTCCTCTCCTGTACTAGCTCTAACAGATCATGATCCTATGGAGTCAAAGACAGAGTGGAAGCCCCGGAAAATACAACGACTAATTCTTTCTCTAAATGTATGCACATATATCCTGTTCAAAGCAGTGTAAAATTCTGGTTCAGAAAATTGACTGACTCCCCATTAACAACATCAGGAGCAATCCAAAGTGCTCACTAGGACAACAGACTGAATGTCTTTATTGAAGACTTTATAAGAATTCTCTGTGTGTGGTGACTGGGAGTCAGGAACTCTCTAAAATTAGTCACTGAAATAATGTACTGCAGCTAAACCCTCTGTTCACTTTTGCTTCTTGGAAAAAGTCCTCCTGCATGACAGTTGGAAATACCTGTGACAGCAGCAGCCAGCAGAACCAGTTTCAAATACCTGGAAATTCCAGGAACAAAACATCAGTGGGATAAATCTCTCTCCTGGATGATAATACTGGACTTAAACATATGTCAAGGTTGTTAGACATACGAAGAGATCTACTTTTAAATAAAATAAATTTATTGCTAATTTTAGAGAGTTCACAGAATTTTTCCTCCTTCTGCTTATTCACAGAAAAGAAAAGCTCCCCTTGTGTGATCATAGGTTAAGAGTTGGCTGTAGCAAACTCCAAACAATAGTGACGTTTCTGAAAATTCAACATTAACATTGTTGATGATGAATGTTGAAACATTCAGCTACTGAACTTTTAATCACCTATAATCTTTCAACTGCAAACAGCATATAGTTTCTCAATGTAGTTTTATAGGAAAAAAAGAACAGCTGTTTTATTGATGTTGATGTCTCTATTTGAGATGAAATTATATGCACATGCTACCCAGAATCTGTAATATGCTCTCTTCTAACACTGCTCCTCAACATTTCTTCAGTATCCCAACCTAAGTGCCAACAGCTCACTTTTCTCACTCCATTTGGAACTTGTTATCTTGTTATCTACTTGTTATTAACATGTAGATATTTTCCCCTTGTTTCAGTAGTGTGTAATCCTTAGGCAGTAAGGTGTTCTCTGAAAGCACTAAGTACATTTGTCAAAGCTGGAAGGCATAACCACAATACAAGTCAAGAATATGAAGGATAAAATACCAAAGCATTATTTAAATGTAATACATGAGAGGAAAAACTTCTGTATCTGATAAAACACAGGGAGTCAGAACCCACACAGAAACTTCAACCTCATTAACTTTTGTTGTTGCTGAGATTGCTGGTAAAAGAAGCATACCAGACTTTTAAGAGGAAACTAAAATCTATATGCCTCTGATCTTTCTTGGGAAGATGTTCTGCATTTCTCTGCTGAAGTATAGCCTATTGTCCATCTGCATGCCACCAGGGAAGAGTAATGGCAAACCAGAGAATTTGGCTCTTATTTCATGGTAAAAGAATTCTGTCACAGAAGAATCAGATTTTGCTGCAGAGTTCCATTCCATTTTCTGCTATACTGCTATATATGTAGCTCTATAAATTGTTCTTTAAGTGAGATAGCATTTCCCACTATCCTGTCACTGTGTCCAAAATTCAGCCATAACATCATGTTCATAATTGAAATCCTTGCAAAAAGCACACATCACTCTGCAGTAAAATCTTCGGCTACAATAACCTCAGTTTTAGGCTGAATTTATTCAAACCTTTCTCTGAAGTAATATGTTCTTCTCTAGAAAATAACAACTATATAACATGGCAGAAGAGCTCAGAGGAGCACTTCATAATTTTAATATTTTATCAGTGAGAAATGTATCTTTGTCTTTCAGCATTCACGTCACTTCTCCCCTTCAAAAGAAATAAATAAAAGGGAGAATGCTAAAACACTACAGGACTTACAGAAAATGAAACGATATGAGCATGATCACAGAATCACAGAATCACCAGGTTGGAAGAGACCTCTAAGATCATCGAGTCCAACCCATGCCCTAATACCTCAACTAAATGATGGCTCTGAGTGCCACATCCAATCTTTTTTTAAACACATCCAGGGATAGTGACTTCACCACCTCCCCAGGCAGACAATTCCAGTACTTCACCACTCTTACCGTGAAAAATTTCTTCCTAATATCCAACTTATGTTTCCCTTGATGCAGCTTAAGACTGTGTCCTCTTGTTCTGTCAGTTGCTGCCTGGAGAAAGAGACCAACCCCACCTGATTACAACCACCTTTCAGGAAGTTGTAGAGGGTGATAAGGTGGTGACCTGAGTCTCCTCTTCTCCAGGCTAAACAACCCCAGCTCCCTCAATTGTTCCTCATAGGGCTTGTGTTCCAAGTAGTATGAAACAAGCAACCCTGGAATAAAGAGTTGGTACATCTCCTCCACTTACCCAGAGTTCATAGTCCTTTTGCTTTACTAGCCATCACTGAAAACGTGAGTCTTACTTTCAAATACTTTGCAAAATATGCTTCTTATTCTGGCTGGGAAAATTACATTTCTACTTCACTCAAAAAATGTCAGCATTGAAATAAAAAGTGCATTATTTCACTTTATTCCTCTTAAAAATTTATATTGTTACCATCCAAGTCACACTGCATAAAATAAATCATATATACAAAACATCTTTAAACCAGTTGTTCTGATATTACATCACATTAAGTACAGACTCTCTCAAACTATGGAAGAGAGCTAGAACTTTCCAAGGAGACACATGAATTTGGTGGGTTTTAATCAGTTCTCACAGCCTAAAATAATGTGCTTAGCTCTAACGAGTATATTGGACT
The DNA here is from genome assembly GCA_013399875.1 of Gymnorhina tibicen. Lineage (NCBI taxonomy): Eukaryota > Metazoa > Chordata > Aves > Passeriformes > Artamidae > Gymnorhina > Gymnorhina tibicen. The sequence continues at coordinate 148,172 of VXAZ01006211.1, forward strand.
GTAAACGTACCCTACATTAGCAATTTTTATTCCAGGAAGATAAAGATACAGTTCCTAATTAACTGAAGACCTAGAGAAAAAAGGGAATATTTTCTCCACAAAATAGACACTGCTTCAATGCACTAATTGTGCAGATAATATTGCCTCTAAAAACACAGAAATAGGGAAGTACAAATTATCATAGGTAAAATAATACGAACTTTGCCCACAGGCTACTTTTACACGCCTTAACAGAGTCACAACTACAGTAGCCCAGTGTCCATCTTTGGAAGAACAGTGTCTTGTTTCACCCCAGGACCTGTGTCTGAATGTTCTGTTTTGTGGGTCTTAGAAGATAGCAACCCTCTCTTCCAAAACATCTGCAGGAGCCAGCCTCCAGCAACTGCTGGTTCCTGGAAACTGACTTCCATGGAGATGCTGGGGATGCTGACACAACCTGCACCTCCCTCTATTAGTGAGGAGCTTGTGTTCTGGATAATGAGCTCACACAGAAACTGCAGTCACTTCATTATGTTCTTAATCCACAGATTCTGTGTATTTGATTTCTGCAAAATCCTTCCTTCTCACAAAATACCACCAACCGAGAATATTACCCGTTAGTTGTCTGTTCCAGGAAACTGACTGGAAGGTATTTTTGCTGTTCTGGAGGAAAAAAGTTCTACTTGAGCTAAAAATTAATGTGAAAGTCAAAACAACCTTCAGTAAAAAGTTTTATGATTGCATCTTATTTAGTAATTCTTACAAAAGTAGTAAGATAAGAGCCCAAAGCCCCCATTCCTCTGGCTTTTGTGAGTCAGACAGCTCATTTCCCACAGGAAAATGTCAATAGAAATAATAAATGTAAGTGGAGTCCTAATAAGCAGAATTACTCTCAGATCCAAAAAAGTGGGAAAAAGTCAGTAAAAAACCCTATACATAAATCTGAAATTATTAAGTTTCTTTCAACAACCTTTACAATAAAGCAGTAACCCATAAAATTCTTACAAAACACCGAAACAAAAGTAAAATGAACTCTCGCTGTCCTAAAACAGGAGTCACACTTTGAAAGCAATCAAACAGGGAGACAGTTAAGAGTCAGCATGAAGGTGAGCTGTAAGAAGCATAGTAGAATACCAGACACAAGTTATTACTTCCTAACTCAATTTTTATTAGAAATTTTTATCCACATAGACTGGAATGCAAAGACAGTTGCACTGCCTCTGTGTAGGATTTCTATTAGACCATTTACTTTCTATGCCTTTTCCCCCATTAGACAATCTACTATATATATATAGATACATATATATCTACTTTGCAATTCTAGCAAAAAAGGAAAAAAGCTCAAAAACACGCAATTGCTTTTGTCTTCACTCTGCTCTGACAGAACTTCACCAGAACCAGTAATGAAGTGTTTACTCACCTTTTCTTAATTTCTTCTTCTAGTTTCTGTCTATAAACAACATGACCTTCCCCAAAATGCATCAGAAACTTTAAGTAGCATGTCAAAGCAATGAGGTACACACAACCGTGGGTGATTTGCTCACCGTGATAGAGAATGAATAAGGGAAAATCCTCCTCCAAGTAGATCCACAACTACATCATTATGTGCCAACACTGTTGCCTTGGAGTTACCACCACTGCCCAGGATGCTTTGAGTGCCCCATTTACCAAAACTTTCTAGAGAGCATCGCACTAGGCCACCAGTATTCATGACCAAGTCTTATACAAATGTAGATTTTTAAAATTTTTTTTTTCTGGTTCTGTTTTTCCTGATGTCAAAGAGGATGATGTTCTCCCATTCCTTACTACCTGAACAGGTCTCAAAACAAACTGTCATTCACCAGATACTCAGTTTAAGAAAACAGAGTATGCCAAGTGACCTCCCAAAATAAGAGCCACAGATCTGAGTCCCAGGGAAGCACATCCTGAGCAACCTAATCCACTGCAGCACAGCCACCTCACCCACTGCAGCTGCAATGTGCTCTCTACTTGCCACAAAGTGCTCTTGCAAAATGCATCTCCTTACCTCTGGTAACATATCCTCTTTCATTCTCTACCTGAGAGGTGAGCCACTATCAAACAGCTATAGAAAATAATTTTATTTTTTAAAACATTTCCCATGAGAGCTGGAAGCACACACAGTTGCTAAGCTCATCAGAAGGAGAATGATGTAGCCAAAATCTCCTCTGTCCCCATCTGCCCTCTCCCCTCATGCACCTTGTAGGCTTAAAACAGTGCCACAGGCAAAAGAGAACGAGAAACTGTCCGTTTTTTGTCCTGCTACTGCACAAGCTGATTAAATCTCCTGTAATCATTCACTAAAGTAACCCAAATATCCTTTTAATTGACTATTGTCATAAGATAAATATCTCTGGCTTTGCAAATAAATATTTCAGCTTAGTTCTGATATTTAGGGCAGAGTAAGAGACACATACCCAAATACGTAATTTTACCCTACTGACATCCTTTCAAATATCACCGTAATATCAACTGTCAGTAAAGGCAGAACACAAACAAATAACACACATGATCTTTAAGCTCCAAAGCATCAGAAGTACAGACCTCAGACTTTGTGTCTACTATGCTACTGTATTATGCTACCATTGGCTAGATTAGCATGCTGACACTATTGTCTCAGTTTGCTTTTAATTTTATTGAATGACCATTATTTGTAGTTAGTAGGTCATAATGCTTCATCCCCCTGTGGCAAGAAGGGGATGGGGACAGTGAAGTCCATGGGTAGGTTGTGATGTCCACAGCAGATTTTTTAAAGCAAAAAATTCTACAGTGCACAAAAATGTGTGTGTGTATCTTATTGCTACTGGTAAAACAGAAAGTAGCATAAGCGATATTATATTTCAGTGACAATGAGACTGTCCAAACTACATTTATCTTGCATTTACAAAGCCAATGCACATAATACTAATTGAAAGCATGTTTGTATATCCTCACCTGATTAGCATCTCCCAGGGGCTGTGTAAAAGCTTTTAAAAGGAAACAATAAGAAATCGGCTTTCCCCCTCTTTTGACTGCAAGATTCAAAACTTGATACTTTAAAAACCACATCTTTCAGGACTCAGCTCAAAGGAAAATGGGAACCCTGTTTTGAAATACTTAGAAGTATCTGTCTTCCTATATACAATGGGTCTCAAAGTATATGAAAGCATGATTTAAAAAGAAGGAAACAAAAATAGCTTTGAAACACACAGAACAATTCAATCAACTGTGCAGCCATACCAGCAAACACTACTAATTCCATTTTGTGTTCATATTCATAATGAGTGACAAGCAAAAGAAATACATTCATAATATATTTATATAATATTCATATATATATTAATAATATATATACCCACAATATATGAGTGTATATATCTGTTATGAATATATATATTCATAATATACACACATATATATACATATCAACATAAACAGCATATGCTCCTTAATCATACTTGATGAATGCTCTTTCTGACTTTTAGGGCTTACCCCTGCAGCTGTATTTTCGGGGTTTTTTTGCAGCCAATACCATTTTCAGTCCCTACCAACCAGGCTAACAAAGACTGGGTGTCAGTGATTGGGAAGTATGACATCTCACCAAGTGTTTTATCCTTGATTTTACACAAATCTTTATTACTAATAATTCCTGAACCATACTTCACTAGTGCATCACCCAAGTAAATTTTTAGATTTCACACAGAGAACAGAAGCTGACCACAACATTAATGTCACAAGACCCCAATTAATACCTAGCACTGATCTATAGTTCCATTCCTAAGAATCTAACATTTTACCATTGTTTTTATCTAACTTTTTACATCATTTGATTTACTGATTCCTGTAGCTGTTAAAATAAACAATAAAACTGCTGTCAACAAACCTGTCATCTTATCCCAAGTACTTTTAGGTTTTACTTTTTATTGCAAAAAGTTACCATCATATGACTGCAAAAAAGTAATAAGTATAATTGGACTGAAGTATTCTCTTTTTTTCCACAGCTCTGATGTCAGCAGATCACACACACTGCACACAAAGAGATCATTGGCCAGTTTTTAAAACTGTGTTTAATTCATGCCCTTAGGAGTGTCTACACAGCAGCACCAAGGGCCCATTTCCAGATATTAGAATGGTACAACTGACATAATACATAACGACCTAGAACATCTCACAGAATTAAAAGAGTTTCTGTAAAATTACAAACAAGTCCTTGGGGGAAGGTTTTAATGGTTCTTTTGCAGCAACTGTTATGTCCATACAGTAGTGATTACTGAACAGTGTCAAGTTTTATCACTTAGGAATGAAAGCATTTTTCCTTAAAACAGGGAGAAATTTAATGGGTCAACAGCACTCCAACTAGTTAGATATCAAGCATATGGAAGAAAACCCAACCAAAAGCCAAAAAATATACCTATAATAAAATTTAGTTTTGATACTGGTGTTAAGGCTGCACCATATAGGTAGTACTTCACATGTTCTCTTGCACAAGTACAGAACTGCAAGACCTGTAGATCCAAGTATCTAAGAGCATTACAGGCATCAGATATTGACACCTCACAAAAATACAGAGGGGTAGGATAAAGACATTTTAAAGACAGAATGAATACTTTCAGTGTCACCACCTCAATTAAGATTCAAATCTTTTAGTCCGATGTGGCTAATTACAGACTACTTTCAACTACTTCTCTCACTTTTTTACTTTTTGCTAGAACTGAACCACTCCTCCTCACCTGCTTGCCATGATCTACAGAAAGGCTGACACTGCACTGGTAAGTGGGTGGGAGGCAGTATTAGCAAACAAAAAAGGACAAGCAACTCTGCTGCTAATTGCTTTTGAATTGCCTCATTTTGTCTCAGCGATGTTTTTATTTCCAGAAGATTTGTTTTGGTTGTATCAAGGATATCACATCATTTATTCTGTAGAATATACTGTTAATATTTTTTAAAATATGTATTATTTATCAATTAAAGTTCCAGTGCTTATAGTTAATCCTGCAAGTTACCTAAGCAGATGTCCATGTAGACCAAGCAGGACACCAAATCCTGCACAGAGTAAATAAGATCTGACAAAGATGGACAGTACAAATACAGATAGGGGGTATTCCAGAACAGTATTTTGAATTTATAGAAGAGAAATTGCTCACTTAAAATGACTACCAGAATTCTTAAAAATGGCTACAATTTATTTGATGATTTGTATTAAATTATTATCTATAAAGCACAGATGAAAGAGACATATATGTAAATCATCCTATATGTGCACACTAAGAATTAGCCCCTAGGGATATAAAGCTCTTCACACTTCACTTGAGCCCTGGGTGTCCAGAGTGCTAGTGGGACTTCTCCTGCCCAATTATCAGCTGGATCTGAGGCTGTTTAAGCTGTCTTGAACAAATCACCTGTTTGCATTGTAGTTACATATCCCAGCTCAACAAATATTCCCATGTGAACAGTATTTAATTGAGGAAATGAATAAAGATTTAGGAAACATTGTTAGGCCTAATTCACAGCAAATAGGTTTCAAATGACAAATTTCTATTAACATCAAATGACTTTAGGTAAGGCTTCTGCAGAGAGGGGAAAAAAAAAAAAGACAAGAAAAACACCTACAGATGATTTTTTATATAAAATGCTGTATTGGGGAGTCCGTAAAAGATGATCCTTCTTATTCATATAAATGCTTTAGGATAGATGACGTGGGCAAAATATGAGCTTATTCTGCACATTTTATTCTTAAATACTGCTGTTTTTCTTGCTCAGGCTAATCTGCAAGTGGAGATCTGTCGGAAAAACGCATTTTGCAGCTATTTCTAATCCTACTTCCTCTTTTCTCTCTTCTGACAGTGACATGCCCAAGCCAGTAGAATTCTTTTTTATTTTGACAATGAAAAAATAAATTAGAATTGCCTCCTATCACATTCCAGATATCGTGTCTCAGTGCTGTCCTCATCTATTTTGCTAGGCTTGTATTGCCCATTTCATATCTGATCCATTTGGGACACCAAATATTCTTATTGCGTTAACATATTATTAAAGCAGCAGGAATATTATTTGGAAAATGTGAAGGCATGTTCTCCTTGAACATTTCAAAATCAGTACCTGCATTAATTCAACTCAGCTTTAGCTAAGAGTTTACTGGATGTGTGAGAAAAGCATAACAATGAGTCAAACCTAACGACTAAAATTAACAGACGTCTAAGTTAACTCCAACCATCCTTCTGGAATCCATTTCCCAAGGGCTACATCTCCTCCTGTGCCAAAATTAGGATGCTCAGTCACGACTGTTCTCTTCCTCATCTTCATTTCAGAACATTCATAACTTTGTTCCAAACAGAAACAGGAAGACCACCCAAAAGATTTCTGACATATCAGCTGGCATCATACTGGCAACAACTGAAAACTTGATGAGCTATATAACACACTGAATGCTGGAAATCTAAACAGAAACTCTGGACAGGGAATATTCCGTTGGTCCTGTCCTGTTTATGAAATAAAACCTTTGAAAATTCTCAGTAAGTAGATCTCAGTGACCAGAACTCTAATCCATATACTGCAAAAGAAACAACAAAAAAAGGAGTTTCCTCTTAATTAGCTTATTTTCCTGCAAAATATGCTTTTAAATATATTAAATCTGTATCCCCTTAAGACAAGCTTCAGAAATCTTACCAAGGCCCCTTCTTTTCCATTCTGAAGCTAGTAAGATCCATCAGTTTCTGCAGTCAAAGTTATTTGCATTTATGATCAATAAAGCCATTAGATTTGGAAGACACATGACTCTGACCTGCCAAGAGCCTGGGATGACTCTGTACACAATCCCATTAGCAGATAGGGTATGACGTGAGTCTCAAAGAGAGTCTGAGTTCAACTGATTCTAATCAGAGTTTAATCAGGTCTCTGCTTCCCATAGACTTATACAGACAGTGGGGATCACTTTTAACATTTTGTGCAGCCAGAACTGCATTTTAATGCTTCACACTGCACTGCAAGTTGAATGAATACATGGGCTACGTACGAAGGATCTCTTTGTATTGTGTACTTTTATAATTTAATTTAGAAAACATGTCCCCCATTGCTTTTTCTGTTACCTTGTCTATACATGAACCTTCTTTTCTCCAAGCAACAAGTTAAAACTAGTCCACATTTGAGGTAGATGAAAAGTCAGCTGGAAAATGTCACTCCTACCCAACACAGCAAACATACATCTGATGAGACATTAAATGTTTATCTCAGATATGTTAGACCTGTCCTGGACCCATTCCTTCAATTCAGGGAATTTTTAAAGTGATCATTTTGTTATAGAAAGTGCACATTTTTCTTTCTTTTTTTTTTTCAACCAATCTCTAAAATTACTCCTATGCTTTACTTAAAGGTCTTTTATATATAAACAATAGGACAACACATGCTGCAACTCAGTAAATCAAATTCAGAGCCTTGGGAAGCATTTACTTTATTAAATGCACAGGTGCTTTGAGGTGACTGCAAACACTGGCATAAAGCAAAAGCACCACTGGCACAGCAGGTTCAGCACAGAGCCATCCCTGAGAAACAACACAGAAGGTTGGCTGCTGCTGTGTCCCCTCCTACACAGCCTCACCCACTCCTGAGCCTAGGCATGTGAGCAATAGCTATCCAGCCACAGCCCTTCAGCAAAATCTACAGAATCGTGTACATGTCAACACTGCTATCACTTTCCATGGTACAAAGTCACGGTAGTTTCCTCTGTCCACCTGGCAAGAAGACCTTCTAATTTTTTTGATGTACAAGGATAACACTAGCACAGTAACAAAACCGGCACTCCCTCCATGAGGCAGAGTGCTCGTGGGAAATATGCTGGAAGAGCTTTTGAGAAATAACTACTCAACAGCAAAGTCTTAGCAGGGATGGGGACTTCAAGTCAGCACTGCCTGCAATATGAGGTGAGAAGGAGAGGACGCTGTATAACAAAATGGCCACACTTTTACTGGCAAGCAGGTTTCCCAGGAGAGAAGTACAGAATGAAAATACAGAATGATGCATGAAAATTATCTCTGCCATGTTTTAAATGAGTAAGACAATTCTATATAAGCCAGTCCACCATTTTTCTCACTTCCCAGTACATGTTCTCAAGTATGTAGTTAAATGCTGCATTAGGAGAAAAATCCGTCTGTTTGGGTTTTGTTTGGTTCATTCAGTGTTTTTAAATTGTCACAAAATTTCAGTATTTTTGATACAAATTTACTTTCAGATATTTCAAGCAATGACCAAAATTCATCACTACTGTCATGCATTACCTATGTTCATTTAACCTAATGTTAGAGCCAGTGACTCTGCAAAATCTCTCAGGTGGTAAATCTCATTTCTAACCATAGACCAGAAATTTAGTGAATAATATCAGCAGTTTAATAACTCTCTTGTTAAGGTTAAATGTTTTTCCCCTGCTGCCCCTCCAAACTGAAAAATGAGAAGAGTAATCACATGAACGTCAATCCTGCATTACAGAAACCATTCTTCGGAATTTAGATGAAGTCCGTTTATATTGTAATCCACATTTCATAGAGATGCAGAAACTGAGGCAATAACCATCTTGCTCAAAATGGCTCCACTTTTCAGAATTTTCAACAGTAACAATCTCAAATTTTTGATGCTGAAAGCATTGCAGGTATGCCCATGGTGCAGTAGATCTGTCTCAGCTTTCCATTTACTTGAAGTCTCATTCTACCAATGGATTCAAACACAACTGCAGTGCCTTAGAAGAGTATTAATAATTTCTCTGTTCTTGGAATAGCAGAGACACTCCTAAATTCAGAATACCAGCACCTCACTCAGAGAGCAAACTGCGTATTATGCAAAGCCTTTGCATTTTCTGTGTTAGGTAACAGAAATCATGCTCTGGGTCAAGCCTGCAACTCTGTGTAGAGGAAAACCAGATTCCCTTCAGGTTCTTTCTACTTCTTTTTAGGTCACTTCTTCATTCACATTTCTGACTGTCTATATCTTGGAAACCTTGATACATGCCAGACACAGCCCTCAGAGTCCCTCTCTCTTTCAGCATCATTCCTTTGTGTCACACTCCCAAAGGCTCACCATCCCCTGGTCCCTGGTCCTGGCAAGCAGCTTCAAGTAGAGGGATATTCATATCCCTGTATGGCCAGAAACAATAAATATGTACTTGCTAAGGAGACACCTGTGGTAGAACTCTCTGCTAGGAAAAGAACTGTAGCTTTTAGAAAGTAACCATGAACTTCCTTTGATTGTACCTGCAGCACAGGATCTTTCCTAAAGAAACAAAAAACAAAGTAGAACAAACCAAACTGCCCTAGTATTTGCAAATAATAATCAGGAACACAGCAGTGATACTTAAAAGAAAACAAGCCTTTAAATTATAAGTACAGTATATAAAATCTGTGACTTTGGAGAACAAACTCAGAAAATGTTTGAACACAAGTGTCAATACTATGGTGTGAAAGAAGCAATAATAGAAAATCTGGGGAGCAGAATGGCCATGGCAGACAGATGAAATCAAAGAAGAAACAAAATTTTAAGGAATTGTCTTAATTAGTTGTGCCTAAATTACTCCTGTTGTTTCTTGCAAACCATAAAAACAAGTAAGTTCATGAGTAGGAAAGAAAAGCAAATCAATAAAGCAGTAAAAATATTTACTTTTACTGTCACATACATTTACTTGTTACATAAAAATTACACTCAAATTCTCGTAATTAAAAAAAAATGTTTTAGTGAAACTTCAGTACCTGTAAGTCCTGGCTTAAGTTCTGGCTAGTCTACAGACTGAAATGTCTGAGAATCTCTTGAACACATAAGGAATGACTTGCAGTTACCCACATAAACCTGGCACTGCAAGTTTCACATGTTGTCAGTAGGAATGAAGATGAAAATTCAGTGCTCCTGGCTGTGATTTGCTTGAAGGTTTCAGGCAAAGCTTGGCACAGGTGTACTTAAAAGAAGAAAGTGCACATGCAAATTCTGCCTCTTAGCAACAAGATGTGATCATAGTATTGGATTTAAAAGGCAGGTGATGAATCACAAACCCTCATAAATAACGAGATGGCAATACACCCTCTTTGCACAGTGTAAATGCCATGAGAGGAGGAGATGGAACAAGAATTATCACATAGCTAAGCCATTACCATCTGCACAATTAATATATGCTCTAAGCAATGAGGGAGTAGGAGGAAGAGCATCATCACTTATGACTATGTAGTCATTAGCCAAGATCCTCATCTTCATTAGACAAATAAATTAAAATTCACATTTACTAAAGCTGTCACAGTGGCTCCAAAACAATACTCTAAAAATGGTCCCACTGGATTTGGATGAAAACTATGCCTTTTGAAGGAGTAGTTGGTAAGCAGAAGCATGACATCAAATACACTAACAATCCAGTGCTATTAATCTAAGGTGACCCTCCTCCCTCCCCCCCTTCTACAATAAGGAGAAAAAAAAATAGAGCACATGCTAAATTTTAGTGAAAAACAGTGACTCAGGATAATAAAGGTCTGTAATTCAATGAAAAACTGACTACAAAACCACCCCGCTTTTCCAAAAGTTTTAGAGCTTGGACAGAGTTTACACTAGAAAACTGCTAAACAGAAAGCATGGATGAACACAGTGATGAGGTAGAATAGTAAAACTAAGCAAAGCCAAAAGGGGAGAGGATAATGCATTTTCAAAGCAATCATAAGGAAGCAGGACAACTTGGTCAGTGCTAAGACTATATTTGATGAATTAAAAATTGGGGGGGGAGGGGTGGGGGCGCTATTTTCATTACTTGTCAATATTGAAAATAACACAAGAGCCATGCTCAAACAGAGGAATGTTTTTGCTAACACCAACCCTTTGTGCCAACACTGAGAGGGACTTGTTTACCTAAATGGAAGCTCTCCCATGTTCCTGGGCACAAAACATCTTCATTACAACATTTTTAGTAGATAAATCCCCTGATGTAGAGCTGACACCCTGTTTTCTTAACTGGCATCACACTTTCAGAATGGAAGACAAAAGATTGTCACACTAGGCCTGAACTGTCAATGTCTTTTAAAAAGCACTTTGAACATCATGTTTTCCAGGGCAGGTAAGAGGTTCTGAACAACAAATAACTGCAAGGAATAAAACTTTTCACTTGCTCATCCCTGTCAAAACTAATGAGCAAAATGAATCCTGATATCCTGCTCATTTCTCTCAACTGAAATGGAATTTTAAAAGTCTCAAAGTACAAGGACACTTTATTTCTAGAAATAGTTTAGGGGTTGTGCCATGGGCACAATATTAAATTTGCCACATTCCCACCCTATTTTGCAGGAGTGGGAAATTCAGGATTCTAGTAGTGATATTCAGCAGAGCAGTCTCTCCAGGTTTATCAGCTTGGCCATCACGCATCTAACATAACACAATCTACCGATCCAATACTTTACAAAGCAAAACTAAAACCTGTTTTTGCTACATATTGCACCAACAAATGCAACTTAATAGACAATTATCCAAGTGAAATTATCCTGCTTTACTAATGTTTTTTGTCTTTCATATGAGTAAATAATAATTATCTTTGCCTATCTGGAGTTTGAGCATTGCATCCATTTGTCATGTATTTTCTAGTTGCTTTATATTGATGTAATATCCATACCTTCCTCTGAACAAATTACTAATAAGGTTCTGTAATACCTATAATGAATAGCAGGAAACATTTAATATTTACTTTCATTCTTGACATTAAACAATAACTACTCTCCACGCTCTTTTATGTGTCTTCAGTTCTGTGGGGTAGTGTTCCCACTGCTAACAGTTTCAGTGCCTTTTTTCAGTCTTACCCTATTTCTAAAACCAGGACACAGCCAATTTTCTTAGCTATCCTATAAATCACAGATATAGATTGTAGTAAATTAAAGCCATATTGAAATAAAATGGAAAGATGAAGAGTAAAGAAAATTAAATTAGGTGAAGCAGACAAGATGTGACCAGATAACAGAGCTGGAATGGGAGTCTATCTCCTTCAATACATGAAAAATACCTTCAGTACTCAAGGAAACAAAATATTAACACAGAAAAAAAACCAAAAAAGTGCAAATAAACAAAACTAAAGAAACTACCAAAACACTTACCATAACACCCCAGTATCAGATTCTGGGATATCCCTACACATAACCTTTTCTAGATAGTTTTGGAACTAGTGTTAAGTGTTCAATTATAACGAAAGAGCGAGTGCCATGATATAAGCTTTGGATCTGTCCAATTAAATCAAAGGAGTAGAAAAGAGGTAATAACTGGAGGCCTGACTTAAATCGCAAAATGCAGCTGCTGTTGATTTACATGAGTGGGACCCCACCTGCAGCATCAGCAGTAACCTACAGAACCACCTGCACAGGGGAAAGGCTTCCTCCTAATCCTTGTCTACAAATATCTTTATAGTCTCAAACAATCAGATTTTCATTTCTTTTAGAATTGTAACTTGCCTCCTCAGATTTTCCAGGGTTTTTTTTGTTTGTTTGTTGTTTTGTTTTTTAAGCTAACTAATTTTTTTAAAAACATCATAATTCTGAATACTGCAGTATATGAATCTGGAAATTACTCCAGGACCCTTCAAAGCCAGGCTAAGTATTTTGTATTATTACAGACATATATAACCACAAAATAAGAAAACCTTCCTGAACACTAGCATTCAACATTTTATCCATATCCTTCAGTTTTAATAATGTGCAAATAATTTACTTGAAATTATACTGCAACTCTCTATAACATAAAAGCACTTTGCATTAGAAGATGAAGACAGAAGGCTATTAAAAAGTAATAATCTTGAGTAGATCTTCAGAAAGAAATAAACTACTCTGTTTGGTTGGGAGAAGGGGTGGATGTTTCTTTAACACTCAGCAGTGTCCTTAGAAAATTCTTTTTCATATAAATATTGCAGCTCTTGAATGTATTTCTGGAAGGCATAGCAAAGTTACATGAAAATGACTAATGGTATATCTTTCTTATGGCTACTCTACCACGTCTTTAAAAATCCAACAGCAACAAAAGTCATCTCCTCCCTTTCGTACGTGCCATTTCTCCAGCAACACTAATGCTGAGAAACAATATTCAAAGGCATTTCAGGATAACCATAATGTAATATTTGTACATTCCAACTGTATCTGCTTTGGAGACCCCCTTGTACAAGCAGCCCACAGACTGGCATTTAAAGATGCACCGTGCTTTACTCTCAGTTGTTTGCCAAGAATAAGATACATCTTGGGATGGAACTATGGAATAAGCCCCTGTTGTAATGAAAAATAGAAGGAGAGAAGGATGAATACTTAGTATTTGCGTCTTTGCCTTTGTCTTGTTTTCCATCTCGTGCACTGATGGTCATCTCTGCTTTTTACAGAGAGAACCAAATGGAGAAGACATGAGCCATCTTCCAGAGAGTAAATGTTTATATGAAAACACAGGTGATGATATCTCCCTGAAAGGGTAGAGCTTATCAGCAAGGTCTAACAATAATTTACCTCCTCAGCTGACCACAAACAAATGTCCTGTAGTCATCTGAGTTCAAGGGATTTCTAAGTTCTTTCCAAGTAGTTTTCATTGCCTGAAATTTGTAATATTTTGGTAAAAATATCTGTGAGGTCAATTGTAACAAGCTTTACAGTAAACTAACTAATATTTTCTTGGTTTCCCACATCAGCAGAAGCATTCTAAATTTTGTTGTGAGTGTTTCTTCCTATGTAGTATCAGCCATATTGCATTGTTAAGGTACAAGGCTACTATTCTAAAGTGCACATCTTGTTATTAAGTTAAAAAACCCCAAAACTAAACAAAGGTAGATCTTTTGTTGATAGCTAATTTTTGCTAGTATTTCTACCTATAACAACTGCTGTAAAAACTTGCACAACAAAGAAACTCAGAATAGCAAAGGACAAAAAGAGAGGACAGAATTTGTGGATGTCAGCACTGTGACAAAGAACTTTCCCCTTCTAGCTCCAACATTTCTGGTGATTACCCAGATATCTCCAAATGGGGATAGGTCCTGCATTGACAGAAACAACACACTGAAGTAGGCTAGAAAAGTTATGGTCCCTAAGAGAGAAGCCAGCCAAATGGTTGGACCATTGGCCAGCCAGCGTTGGACCACTTGGTCCTAACCCTACTGTTCCAGTTTCCATTAATGCAAATTAAACTGAGATCTCAAAGTGTTTCCCCAACAGTTACACATTTCTTGTTTTTCTCCATTCTGACACTGAAGAGAATGTACCATAACATTTTTCAATATATACTGAATAAATTTTCCATTACCACTTTAAATAGGAAAAAAGCTGGCATGCAACACCTTCTACAGTAAAGATATCTTAGTCTTGCAGGGATTGTTAAGTTCTATCACTACATTTTCTAAGTGGAAACAAATGTTAGCTTTATAATTCCCAGTGGCTTTACAATCCTGCAAAGGGCTTTGGGAAAAGGACATTTTTTCTACATTAAAAGGTCGTATACTTTCTCAACCTTTCACTTTTCAAGATAAATTTTTGGAGCAAATATTTTAAAATGTCCGAGTTTTAAAAAATAGTCCTGAGACAGATCCCTGTCAGTAAATGAAAACATATCCATAAGCTGTAAGTATTTTTTTGGGCAACACACAGGAGGAGCAGGGGGCCATTGTGCAGCAGGAAAACTATGATATAGTTGCCATTGTGGAAAGACATTGGGATGACTGGCATAACTGCAGGGCTCAGTTCAGGGCCCCTCCCTGCAAGGAAGACATTGAGGTATTGGAGCAAGTCCAGAGCAGGGCAATGGAGCTGGGACAGGGTTTGGAGCCTGTGTCTTATGTGCAGCGGCTGAGGGACCTAGGGTGGGGCTCAGCCTGGAGTAGAGGAGTCTCTGTGGAGGCCTTCTTGCTCCGTACAACTCCCTGGCAGGAGGTTGTAGCCAGGGGAGAAACATTCTCTTCTACCAAGTAACAAAAGACAAGAGTAAACAGCCTCAGGTTGAACTAGGAGAGGTGTAGATTGCATATCAGGAAAAATTTTTCACTTTAAGGGCTGTTAAGCACTGTAACAAGTTGCCCTAAAGAGGCAGAGTCACCATCCCTGGAGGGATTTCAAAGATGTGCAGATGTGTCAGCAGCAGCCACCATAAAAAAAGACATGGTAAGCTGTTGAAGGATGTCATGCGTATTCGATACTCTGCAATTACTGCAGTTTTTAAAAAAAAAGTAGTCTCAAAAATTACACACTGTACCACATGAAGATGTAGAAAACAATGACTTCTTAATTCAGAAGCCAAGCAGGATAAGGCACTCTGGGGCAAACCCTCCCTGTGAAATGCTGAATGTGGACTTACAGCCCACACATGAGAATAATTTAGGGTCCTGAAGATCTGCTTGTTTCTGAACAACTGCCAGAAAAGATCATGTCCACAGAACACAAGTGCTGGGGATCCTTACTGTATTGATTACACCACCTTGAAACACCTTCTGCTACTGAAACAGCAATTTCTGATGGAACAGTCTCTAGGTTATGTCAGTGAGGTGATTGCTGAGGTCCTTTTTGTTCTGACACGAGGAACATGCCTCATGTAGTTCTTTCCTTGTGATTTGATCTCACAGTCTCCTCCTGGCCCTGAGACATTCTTGCCATCTGCTCGTACAGATGGCATATTCATGTAAATGTTAAAAAAGGGTTTTCCAAACATTTTCTATTCTCTCTCTTCTCAGATGGTTCTAGACTAGCAGAAGCAGCAAATGTTCTAGGAATGACTATTCAGAAAGAAAAAAAGCAGCAGGAAAAAAATTATGATCTTACGCAAGTGATTTAGAGGAGAAAAAAAAATCTAGTCACTGAACAGCAAGTGGAAATATCTGCATTATAGTCTAAAAATCAGTGACAGGCATAGCTTTAAAGTGCTCTTCTGCAGAAGCTTACACACATCCTGAGTCTGGAGAACTTACCTGGAAGCACAAACCCCCAGAATTTCTTATAATTTATCCTAACTTCTCTCCTTCTAAGCAGGACTGAATACTATTCCAAGAAAAGCTCTTTTCAGTTATGTTGCACATTGAAGACCACAAGAAGTTTCAGTTTTCAGAGAAATAAAGAAATAGACCCAGGAAATGCAAGGAAAAAAAATCCCAACAAAACCCTTGCACTTGAGGAGTCTAGGTAATTCTTTTTTCTCCGAAACCATTTTACCATTCTGTAAAGTTCAAGAACAAAGCAGGCTAAAATAGTGGGTGAACAAATCAGCAATTATCTTCCCAGAAAATGCATTAAAACATAAAGGAAATGTTTTTTGGGGAAAAAAAATCACCCGAACTATGAATAAAAACTAAATTCAAGTACTTCAACCTTCAGATAAGACACTTGGTAGGGAAAAAAACCATATTCTTTCATTCAATAAATAGTATTCTACAATGACTTACATTAAAAGTGTAAAAGAAAAGCTTCATCTGTACAATCACAAGAACAACTAGAAAGTGATTATGCATGACCCACAAGAGGTATTATTAGTTCTACAGACAGGGTCCTAACTTTTATTTTTCTTACACATGCAAGGCCCCCAGCCCTGCTCCTACTTCTGAGATCCATCTCAGATTTTACCAATTTTAGTAAAAACCCCCAATATGTGCAAGTGGAATTTATACAAATATACTGTTTTTATTTATCAAATAGATATCATATATTTAAGCATGTGTTAGTATACACACATTTAGCATCTATCCCATCAGCTGAGTCTTGATCAGAGCATTCTGAGATTTTATGTATGTCCTTCCAGTGGGAAAATCTCCTTTCTCAGGATCACCAACTACCAGCTCAAATTATATGATCAAAGACATTGTGGAAGAGAAATGATAGATTACTGTAATTCTAAATTATATAAATGACTAAAATTTAATTTAAGATTAAAAGTTTGATGACCTCTATTTGTTTTTGGAATATGCAATACCCTTGGAGCAACTTAAACTATTTCATGGTTCTGTAGTTGATGGAGTTTTTGTTACTAACACAGACTAAATGCCACAGTCTGTCTGTTAGGCAGTAGAACTCAGAATTTTTTTCACTTCATTGCAATGTAATAATTTTGGATAATAGAGCTTTTAATAGAAAGGATTCCTGTGACTTAAAGCTTTTTTTTCTTATTAAGCTTAACTGAATTAATTATTCACATACTAATGACTTAACAGTCACTAAATAAAATAAAAGCAAAAGACCCTTCTGAATACTTATCCCATACTTAAAATCTAATAAAGGGACTGAAATAGAAGGATAGCTTTGTTTTCTTTCAGATAGGGGAGATATTTAAAACACAACTACCCTCCCCCCTGCTCAGGACAAATGGTGTAAAGAAGTCATTCCAAATCCTACAGAAAAATGCATATTTAATCTATGAGTCCTTAATTGAAAAGAGGTATTTATGAGAGTCAATGATCTCCTTTTTTTTCCCAGAAATTGCATCTTTCCTAAAATTGGCTCATTTTGTGAATGGGCTGCTACATACGAAAAGTGGAACAATGTGATTCTGAGAAAATGAAGCAGATTTGTATCTATAACCCGGCCATCCCAATGTGCACATGAGGGCTGGCATTTTATAATTCTTCATAATAATGCTTGGCACTTATGTAGTGTTTTATGGGATCAAAGCACTTTACAAACTAATTAATTAATCTTTACAACACCCCTGTGAGAAGGTAGGTTTTAGCTTTCCAATTTAGCAAGTGGAATAACTGAGCAGAGAAGCTGGATGATTTGTTTCATGTCCAAATCTACAGTTCATAGAAACAGTGTGTTATTAGAAATAACAGTAGTTGTATTTCTCCACCTTATTCTTTGGAACCTAAAAAAAACCTATTTGCATGAGAAAGGAAAACAGCATCTGGCCCACACCTTGGGCCAGAGCTGATACCTTGTTTATTTAAAACAACAATTCATTCATTTAAGCAACACACTGGGATTCAAGTTCCTTTCCTTATGCTGGATCTATACTGACTGTGCAAGGAAAGAGCTGTGATCAGACTTGCCCTGCCCCAGGATTTCCAAATAATGAGATTGGGGTGGTAATACTTCCTTGTTAATGCAGAAATTCTTTGTACTTGAAATTCTACGTAATTGTACAGTATTCAGTTTTTTTCAAGTCTTCACAACAGCTACATGACTTCAGTTTGAAATGATGTTTTACTATATTTGCATTTATTTCTGCAAGTTTTCAGAAAGTTCTTGCTTTGAGCACCTGCATACAAGACTTAAGGGTTCTTAGACGTCTATGTATATGAACAGCCTTGAAAATCTGGACACAGAAATCAAATTCACCTTATTTCTTGTGCAAGATTAAACAGCTGCATGTCAGACTGTGAATTAGCTTTGGAAAGTGCTGGCAAAGGAAAAGTCAGGAATTGCATCTATAGGTGTGAGCACCAGCACAAAAAAATTACCCACTTAACACAGTGGAAACACTTCTTCCCAGACTGTTATTCTCATGTTCAAATAAGTCTTATTTAAAAATTTTTTACATTTTTAAAAATTACTTTTTACTTCCTCTTTGCAATGCCTATATAAGCCCTATTGTCATATAAAGAAATTTAGTGTTATGATACAAGAAGTGATAACCAAACTTAAGAAAACTTGTATTTTTAATTGGAGCAACAGAAAGCTACAGACACTTCAGACATCCTAATAAAGATATGCATAATATTTACTTATTTATTTTAACAAATGGCAACACTACTTTGAGATGCTATTGGTGCTTTTCACACTACAGGGTACCTCATTATGACGTTTATTTCCTCTTCTTCCCTGAGGCTGGACAAGGCCCCAGTTGGAATGACGGGCTGCACACCCAAGAGAGGCATGAATGTCAAGGAACCAGAAACACCTGCCTCACTGACAGGTATCATGATCAAGAACAGCATCCAAAATAATACCTTCCCAGAAAAGAAGTCCAGGTTCTTTTTATCTCTTCTGAAATCCCCAAAGTGAGAAAGATTTTGAGAAAATTTTTTGCTTACCATGAATGGGCATTAAAAGTCCTTAAACACCTTCTGCCCAGCTTCTGGAAATATAATTTTGTAGCAAAAAGGTAGGACAGATCTCTTGCTTTCTTGCAGAAGACATTTTGGAGTAACAAGGATATTTGAAATACTGTAGACAGTACATAGACATAATTTTAATTCACAGAATCACAACATTTTCAGGAGTTGGAATGGATCTTAAAGCTCCTGCCATGGGCAGAGACACCTCCCACCAGGTTGCTCAAGCCCCTATCCAACCTGGCCTTGAACACTTCCAGAGTTCCAGCTAGTACAAATGATTGTCTGATTTTAAAACTGAAAAATGGAGCTTTACCTCCAAATTATGCTTAGGATTTAATTAAAATTAAGCCCTATCAGAAAAAAACCCTGAAAAACAAAATAAAACAAAACAAAACAAAACCAACAAAACCAAACCCAAATAAAAACAACCCCCCCTCCAATCCCCAAACCAAACCAAACAAAAAACCCCCAAAACCAAACAAAAAACCCCAACAAAAAAACCCAGAAAAAAGCAAAAAGTAGCAAAATAAAGATCAAATATTTTACTGAAGGGTAACTGGTGTGAATAACTCACCTCTCAAGGAATACGGTCTGAGAAATAAAGATATTTGCAAAGCAATTGCTTTTAAAACTGTCCATTGGATTTCATAGACAATAAGCTGCCTATGAGGAGTTAAACTGGTGAACAAGTCTTATAATACCACAAAAATGCCCAATGCTGTTTTACCAGAGCAAAATGAGGGAGAATCTATTTTACTTGCAGAAGTGAAAATCTCCAAGCAGCTGAAACTGAGTGAGCAGACAGCAGAAGGCACAGCTGAGACAACACAAAATACAGGCATCCAGGACTGTTTAAGATTCATGTGACTCAATGCTGGTAGCATTGAGCAGAGAACAAAGCAAGGCCATCATACACATAATTCTCTCATTTGTGGGAGATTACTGTGTTCCATCAGTCAAATAGGAATTATTGCTGGCTGAGTTGGAGACTCATAGTTGGTAATTAGACGAATCTTGGCAAGTAAAACTGTTGGGCTTTCAAATGGGAAAAGTCTTTAATTTCTGAACAAAACTCCTCTGTTCTACATCCTTTTGCTTTCCTTTTGGCTAAAAAGGATGGCATTGTCATCTCACAGAACATGGTTCCTATCAGGAGTTCTGTATATATTCTGTTTTTCTGTAAAAAACACCCACCAACTTCATTTACAAAAATCATAAAACCATCCTACTGAAGAGACACAAAAGTATACAATGCTCTTGGGCATGTAATTAGCAGTTCTCTACCCACTGTTACAGAGCTCTCTTGTGAGGAATGTTGGGAGAAGTGTATGCAAGAGTCAATATCTCTGTAAACAGCATGGTAATGGTGCAAAACCACAGAAAATGTCTTGGTCTTCAGCCACTTCTTCAACTATATTTAATCCTTGTATTCTAAACTAAATTTTCTCCTTACTCTGACACATGGCATCCCAAGACTCTCTCGCAGCAAAGAGGCGAGTTCCAGAAAGACACCATAATGTAGTTACACAAAAAGCAGCAATTCAAACTTGGCAAATAGAAGGATCTTACTTGTCACCATTCTCAAATCTTGCATTCCCATCCCTGGAAAAAAATTAAAAAAACTTGTTGCTTTCAGAGGCTGCAAAAATTAGAGAAATTATTCTTCCCCGGGCTTACATAGAAGAAAGCAGAAGACAGATGAACTTTCCATCCGCATTTTAGAACAGATTTGATGTCAAAAGTCAGGGGAAATTTTTCATATATATATATTTATATATATAAAAATAAATCTATGAAATAACAAATCTTATCTACTGTAGCACCCATTTCTGCTAAGTATATTTTATAAAACAGGTATTTTAGCACAGAGAAATTTAGATAAAGCCTTATCTTTTCCTCTGTTCTGACTGCATCTTATTCAAGCTTTGCTCAAACTACTGTAAAACTATCTGCTA
Organism: Gymnorhina tibicen; assembly: GCA_013399875.1. Classification (NCBI taxonomy): domain Eukaryota; kingdom Metazoa; phylum Chordata; class Aves; order Passeriformes; family Artamidae; genus Gymnorhina; species Gymnorhina tibicen. The sequence goes on from VXAZ01006211.1 coordinate 169,091, forward strand.
CCCTAGATTTGAATGTCTAAGTTTACTGTTCTAAGTATGTTGTCAAATCACTAATATCCTCTTGCAAGTCATCTTAACTTCCAAAATAGTAATTTTCCCTGTAATGACTCTTCATTTAAGACTATACGTTTACAGTTTTCTACCATTTAGGTGATTTAAGTATATCATCTATTGAATGTCCTGGTCTTGGCAGCAATGAATAATTTTCTTGCCAGATGGAATATGAAAAAACTACGAAATAAAACATTTTCCCAAAACATAAATAACTGGCAGCTATTCCTCAGAAATAAAACTCCTTCTTAAAAGCAACCACCATGTCACGTTCTCGGTATAAAAAAGGTCAAGAACTTAGTTATACCCTTAACTAATGCCCTGTAGCAGTGAAGAAGGCAGGCTATGAGGACAACAGACCTCCCATTTAGATGTCTTCTTTCATTATTAGCCATTTTTCTTTTTTTTCCCTTCCCTCTCTCCCCTCTTTCAGTGACAGCATAATCCAGGTGCTCACAAAACTGCCTCCTAGTCCTTCCTGAAATTTAACTTCCCAATGTCAAATCTAATCAGATGTGACATGTACACCATGTATGGATTCTGCTCACAAAAATGAAAAGAACAATGTTAAGGGATCACTGCTTGCTGCATGAAATAGAAATTCAACTATAGGGACACAAAAGAAAGGGATGGTTACATTTATACTGATAAGATCACTTGCAGTTCAATGAATTTGATTTCAGCAATCAAGGTAAATGCAACCAAATTCACAGCAACATTTATATGTGTGTGCATGTGATAATGTTTATAAATAGATGTATGGGGAGGTGAAAAAATTCAGACTGACACTTACAGGAATCTCACTTTAGAAAAATGCATCCCGAAGTAAGAATATGTGACTGCAAGTATAAGCTAAAGTAAATTAATGCAGCAAGAACAGTAGTAATTTTCAGAATAATAGTGTACAGGGGGTTTTAGATATGTGAGAAATACAACTAAGCAGGCATTTTTAAGATATGTGGAAATTACTGATAAACAGGCATTAAATATATCACTACTGTGGCCACTTGAAATAACATTAACTCTGAGTTGAATTTAGATGAAATAGATAGATAAAGTTACTTAAAGGTATAAAACTAAAATCTTAATATTAGAATGAGATCATTGATTGCTACTTGGTCCAGTGAAGGCAAAAGCAGAATATGGCCACTCACATAAACCTGTTGTCTTACCACCAGTGCATGTTCCCCATCCAGCCCAGGGTTTGAAAAACGTTTTAGCCAGAAAGCCTTTCTGAGACCTACTGAGCTGAGTCTGAAGAGGAGGAATTGATTCTACATTTCACAAGACTTGTCCATGGTTCATTAAGAATTAGGACATATAAGAAGGGGTTTTCTTGCCATGTCCTCTATTAGGTATCTGTTATGTTCCACAGTCTCTACCAAAACCACACAAGAACCAGAGGTGTCCTTCCCCTCTGTGCTGTTCAAGTCCACAGTTACCACAGGAATGAAGGCAATTGCAGTCCCCAGTCTTAGTGCTGGCTAGGGCAGTAGAGGGTGACAATCATCCTGCCCCCACCCTCAGACACAATTATTTCCAGCACAGCAGCAGAACAATGGCAGAATTCACATCCATCATTCATCTTGTGCCAGCTCACAGGGCAAAGAGAACACTTGAAATGCACCAAGCAGAGTCTTAGAAGAGATGTAAGAATTGATAATCTCAAATGTGAGATTGCTAGGTGTACCAGAATACTAGAAAATTATTTCCTAAAGTGAAATTTTTACCTAGGAAAAAAAGCTGCCTAAATGCCTTTAACTCTGGGCAGTGCACAAGTCCTACAAGAGAAAAATATCCCATTTTAGAATTATTCTAAAACCATTTTGGATAACATACTGTGATTTCAAGTATTGAAGAAAATAACTCTGGGAAATAAAGCCTCAAAGCATTAATAATGATTCCTCTAATTACATTAAACAGCTTTAAGTAAAATATAAACACCATTTCACTTTATTGAATCTTATAAAAGACATTTAAACTGATTTGCTATTTATGCCAAATGAAAAGGAGGAAATGTTTCACCCAAAACAATGAAGCAATACCAACATTGGTTCATCTCAAAAAAAAGAAACAAACAAAACCCTCAAAACCTTAAACAAAGTGTATTTCATGAAAGGTTTTAAGTTTTTGAAAAACAAATTAACAATAAGAAGAAACTCCCAGAAAACAAAACTTTCTTTTACTTGATTCTTCTATGGACAATTTTTGTGAGCTCTCCTTTACTGCTTACCAACTTTTTAAAAAATAGAAATTATTAGAGATGGTTAAGTAGTCAGAATAAAAAAATGCCACAAATAGCAAAAAAAAAGTTAGCATTATTGAAGACATTAAACCTGATATTTACTTCTAATTTATTCTAGAAGATAATAATAAAGATTATGATTTCAGAATTTTAAATTGAAAACTACACCAAAACCATTGTTATGGTTGCTCTCACTCCATTAATATAAATGTGTGTTGTGTAGTTGGTTTACATTTCACTTTAAACTACAGCTGCATTTCAAGGAACCAAATATCTGTTGCTTCACTGAACAATCACAAAAACTCCAGACTTGCTCCCAGCCCTAGTACCAGAGCCTGAACTGCTCCCACAGAAAACATAATTGGACACAACAAACATTGGTAAATACAATACCCAGCTCTGCAGCATTTTCTATTGTTAACCCAGACAATGCTTTCCTGCAATTTTGTTACCTGCTCAGGTACCTTTTGCAGCTACACTTTAAAATCAGTTTCTCAGCAATTATTTATCCTGTTAACATCACTAAACAGACAATTTCCCCAGTTTTCAGAACTTCTCAAGAAGGAAGACCTTTTGATTTTTCCAGTCGCCCCTCTACACACAATCATACCCATCTTAGTGAAAATCAGAAAGCTGATTCATCTGGGTAGCATACAAACCAATCTAATGTTCAATCAAAAATATTTTTAAAATGCATCAGTTAAACTATCAATTCAACTGTCATATACATTTTCTGTTTTTTCCTCTAATCTTCATTTTGTATTTCATATTTCAATTCCTTTGAAGAAGCAGTTCTAAACCAGTCTTTTAATCCAGAATGAGTATTTCAAATAATATTTACAGTCTTATCTGTTCTTAATACAAGTCTCTGAACTGTACTAAAAACGGCACTTTATCTCCAAAATTTGTATTAAAAAAATCTTTATCCAACCTTAGAATACTTAATTTTTTTTCTAGAATATCATCAGTTATATAGAATACAGCAATAAAAAGCATTAAAAGAAAAAAAAAAAGGCAAGGAATGGTGTCTCTTTTTAGCTTTTTAATCATGGTTTTAAATTAAGAGACAGAAGAGTTAGAAATGGTTCATACTGACCTGAGTCCATAAAGGACTGTTCCATCTGGATGCAAACGAATCATTCTGTTCTTCACAGTGACACCATGAACAAATGACTTCTTGTCATTCAGGAAATAAGTATCGGGCACCCAGAGCTGATCAGCTACTCTGTTGTCCAGAGTAAGGTTTAGAGGTATTACATTATAGGACAGCCTCTTATCCCTCCATGCTTGCTGGAAGTACATTGTCAAGGTATAGTCCTATGATTAGAAAAAACAAACAACCAAAGAAACAAAGTTTGCATTGAAACAGATGGCATACATATGCAAAAAAATGAAAATGCAAACACACATATATTTATTGCAACTATTCCTAAAGGCAAACTTTCTGTTCATAATTTCCATAAGTAGATTTATTTATTTTTACAGTACTGAACATCTTGTATACACTTAATAACAGCAGTGAGAACACAAAGAAGATGGGGCATTTACATTTTATGAATGACTTGGAAGTTCTCATTTCAATATTTAAAAATAAAATTTAGAAAATTGTAGACATTTAACAGCCTGCCATTTCTGTAGCACTTTACAAGCCTGGGAGTTCTAGGAAACAGGAACATTCACAGATCTGAATTTAATTTCAAGGTCTCCACTGTATTCAATAGAGCTCTGATTCAAGCCTTCTGTCTCTGAAGCTACAGTCACCACCCAAACACTTCCCTAAATTAAAATCTCTTCAAAGTCTGTTAACTTTCCCCTGGGCACTGAAATCAATGGGAAGTCTCTGAGGTTCCTATGATATACACTCTTAGTCTTAATTTTACAGATGAAGTAAAATTATTCTTCAGGGGACAATTCAGAGAGCACAATCAGCATCTCAATAAATATTCACAGTATTATGAGACTTGCATTGTCTGGATGCAGGGTACCACTCTACAGTGCTTCAGAGATGTTTTGACCTTTTGGTGTTTTAAAGAATAATATATGTATAAAGGTTATGTCTTTGTAAAAACTGTTATACAGATGCAGAATAATCATTATATTTAGCCAATGCTAAAAAAATCTCTAGAAATAATACACAATGTATACTGAGAGCATCCCTGCGGAGAAAGACTTGCATAAATGGCAATATTAGTTCTCATTCACTGTTTTAGATTTTAAAGGAGAGCCCATTATTTAAAGTATTTTTTATTACAGTTGGAAAAGAAAAATTAATCTTCCTGCTGAACTACTTTAAAAACATATGCCACAAATGTATTTTACAAGCATTTTCATTTAAAAGGATATTTGACATACGAACACTATATAGAACTTCTCAGAAAACACAAAAATAAATTTTTCTTAAACCGCAGTTTCACAGACTGAACACCCCAGTAAGAAATCACAGAAATTGGGTGGCTGTAATTATTCTTTTTACAATGTACACAGTCCATCCTTCAACTAGGGAGGGCCTGTGAGAATTATGGCTATTTCAGCAGAGTTCTGTAAGCAATGACACAGCACCTTGAAACTAATTGACGCTGCATCTTCTGCAGAACAGTGTGCATTCAGAGGAATCATCATAAACTGGTTTTTTATAGAAATGTGCATTTCAGTGGTGGTAACACTTATTTTTTGCCTCATCCTTCCCCAGAAGAACCCATATACTCGGGCTTCAAAATACCTCTTCAATTTTCAGTGAAGCAGGGGGAAATACATGTTTTGTTGTGAATAGTTACTGCATTTCTTCCTTATCAACACAAACCACCAATGGTATTGCTGTCCCTTCCATGTTCCTGTCTGCACTGGTTAAAGGTCAATCCCCTTCCCTTACTGTGCCCCCAGCTATGTCCGGAACCCCAGCACCTTCGGCCGGGTGTCACAACAGTGACTCTGCAGGGACTCAAGTAGGTAAACACCAAACGAGCTTTCCTAATTATTATTATTTTACTAGCAAATATATTCACCTGGTAGCTGTTTTACAGTCTGATCAGTTTTAATGATCTGAAACCTCTTCCCCATCCCACCTCCCCAGGGTCAGGATGAGATTCTGCTTGCAAGAATGTTCCACCCACATCTGAAGAATTTTACTGTTATGCTTCATCACTATTCTGCAGGATTTGATTCATAACCAGCTTTCAGAAAATCTTCAGTAGGAAAACGTATTAGTATTCATTATACTAATATATCACATCATCAAGTAATGATCTGTAGCAATTGTTTCTCTATTATCTTTGGAATGCTGCATTTTATTCCTATTCCAAGGAATAACCTACATGTATTAATACACAGCATAAATACATAGAACATGCTTTCCTTTTTACACCTCAGTAAAAGAGGAAAAGAGGAGGGAAAAACGTAAACATACATGGTTCATGGCATAGAAGTGAATTACATAAAACTGTAAATTTGGAGCACTGACAACGCTGAAAGAAAAGCCAAGTCACCAGGCTGGAGTTTAAAATCAAACACACTGTGTTCCAGAAAGAGCTGCTGTTCCAACTAAAAATTATTTGTCATCTGTTGGCCATAGTTTTCAGACGTGACTGGAGTTTCTGATGGTCAAAACAGAACTCCTTAGAAATTGTTATAAAACTCTCACAACCTTTTGAATTTAGGTTTTTATTTTTAATGATAATTTTAAAAATCCCAAAGATGTTCCAAGCTACGTTTTTCAAAGTGAAATTGATAAGAAAGGAAAAAAGCAAAACCTGTCACAAAAACTGCAATTCATTCCTTAGAAAGGAGAGAGGCATCTGTTTTCAAAAACCCAAATGAAAGAGTAATTCAAAAAAGATGTGCAGGTACAAAATGTCCATAAGCATCCCAAGACCCTTTATACTTTGAGATTAAGAGCATTCTCATCTAATAGGAATTCTACAAGAAAAAAGTCTGTTAAACTCACATTAAATATGGGCATTCCCCTCTATTCTAAGGATAAATATCAAAACAAACATGTAAATACTTGTCTTCAGGAAGAGAGGCACACAAAAGAAATAAAGGAATAGAAGTAAAGGATTATTTTAATTTCTTAAGGTTTAGCATCCTTTTAAATTCACAGGATGGGATTGTTAGTAAGAGTGTAAGTTTGAAGAGGAAACAGGAGCAAATTCATTTTAAAAGCCTTGCACAAGGGACTAATTATAATCAGCTGAGAGAAATCCAAGCCCAAAGCTCCTGATGACGGTGGTGTAAACCATTACACAGACAGAAACTACAAAGGTACAGACTGTTTGCAACACAGGCACACAGACACATTTTACCCATAGAAATAAAGAGGTTCTTCAATTGCCCTGGGCATGTGAAGCTTGAAATGCTGTATAAAATTGTATTAGTACTGACAAAATTGAAGAAAAACTTAGAGTATAAATAAGCAAACATATTTTCTGTAATTAATATCAATTTTGTAGCTTTCATTATTATTTCATTGTTTGCCTAGATTTAAATTTAATAAAGTGTTTTGTTCTGTTCAGAGCAAAAATTTAGGCATCAGAAAACTGATCATTACCCCTATTCCACTGTGATCAAAGAAAAGATGCCTCCTCTTTTTCTCACCTCACCTTTCCACTTTTCCTCTTTATTTCATACAATGAACACAAGAGCAGCAAATATAAGACAAAGTTAATCTTTATGCATAATTTTCCATATGAATAAAAAAGTATCAAACAGTTTCATTAGTATTAGCATATTCATGAGTAACTTTAACTCTGTGCAGCGGTTGCCTGCAAACATTGCTGGAAGTGTAAATACACTGAGAGATTTAAACTTGTATTTAAACAGAATTAAATAGAATTCTATTTAATAAATAGAAATTTTAAAATAGAGTTATTACAGACAGACACAGTGTCAGTGAATGACCATCAATTTCAGCAACATGACAGAAGATACTGGACAGGAAAGCATCAAACCTGAATACTGGCATTCTTATTTATATTCTCACATTTCATTCATGTTCTCAAATAAATGTTTAAGCCAAAAAAAGAAAAATCAGTTTGGGCCTACTATTAGTTTAAAAAGATTAGAACACAGGCCTTAGATAAATCCATGGACCAATAACTGACATATTGCTCGTCCTCTTTTTCTATTGGAAAAAGGATCAAGGCAAAAAAGGAAATAGAGGTCATGAATATTCACAGTGACAGTGGGTGTCTAATGCAAAAGACTCTACCAGATGTAAATTTTTTCAAAGCATGATAATAAGGTCCAATGTGAGAGAACACATTTAAAATATAGCTGTTTCTTCTGCATTACACAAATCAGGACTGATTCACACTGCAGCTTAAAACTGTAACCAACACTTGTATTAACAGGGATAGAAAACAGCTACTGAAACACTGGAAGCAATAAAGGCAGGAAACTTCAGAGGAGAAAAAAAAAAGCAGAACGAATATATCATATCTAATGTATATAACATACATTCTGTATACTGTAAATATAGTATAAGACAGTGTGAAATTGAAGAAGCTATTTATCATTGTTCTGCACTAATGAATGGAGAACTCATTTTTGGTTTGGCTTAAGTCCACTCCTCATCACATTCCTGGTTATTACTAACCTGTAAAAATGCTTTACTACATTTCCACATATGGCTATTTTAAAATGAAATAATTTCCTTCTGAAAATGCTTGAAGATTTTGCCTGAACACTATATTCATTTAACATGTACATTTAAAAAACTGTTTGTTGATAACATTTAAAAGTACTGATTGACAATCCTTTCAATCCTCCTTTTTGTTTAAAACCGACCACTACAACATGTTCCATTCAAAATTACCTATCACAGTCTCTCATTGAGAAAAAATAATGTACAAAGTCTGCTTAACGCTGGAGACACCACAGTGACTTATATAAAAGTCGAAAGAACAGTTGAAAGAATGGGTGATGTCAAAGAAATGCCAAAATTGTCATATGCCCTTTCAAAAAAAGTATTTTTCACATTCTGTAAATCTTTATTTCAAAATAAACAGAAACCCGCTCACAACAAATAAAAAACCCCCAAACAATAACATGAGGAATCTTACACAGAATTCAAGTTGAACACTCTCAATCTATCAAATCACACTTCCCAAGCTGGCTTTAAATCTTTGAAACACTTGTAATTAATTGCATCTCCTAAAATTTACTAGGGGAAGTTTTCCTTGATGGCAATTAATCTTCTCAAGTTTATAATCTTTCCAAAAGGAATAAGATCCCAACAAGCTTACCATTTATTTTGCTGCAACTCTCCCAGAATTATTCATCAGCAATTCTCATTTGTCAGCTGAACAAAGCAGCAAAGACGGGCTTTTTAAGTCCCACCACAGTTCTCAGAAAAACACAGTGTTATTGAATCAAGCAAGAGACTTGGGTATGAAAGCCAAACGATTGTCAGCAGAGCTTGACTCCTTAGCATGAAACTTTTGGTCCTGATTATATGAAATCTGTAATAAGAGACTGTAAGATTTCAGCAACAAGATCATGAATTTGTGTCTCCTTAGCACTACTAAGGGTAGCCAATATTTATATTGTTTCTCCGTGGTGATTTAGATAATGACACGGCCTCACAGTACAATGGATTTCAAGCACTGAAGTGAAATGAAGCAGTTCTGGCTGACAAGTTTCCTGTAACCTTAATTAGTTTGGCAAGATGCTGTGACACTTGATTTTCATTTCTGACAAGTCATCCAGACTAAACCATGATACTGCACTTTTCCCAAGCCAGCAATGTGCATGTCACACCAATCAATGAGCATCTGCCATAGGTCTTTTAGCTCTGTCTGATTTGCTGTCTCTTGATAATAAGAAGAAGATTGATGAAAGTGAATCTGGACTGAAAACTATAATCTAACTGCTACTTGGTTAAGAGAGTCACGTCTCTTGAGATTGTCAGATTGTTCTCTTTTGAAGGGATCTCGTCATCCTCATACAGCACTCCAGGATTCTCAGATGAACAAAGCAAACGCAGAGTATGATGAATAGATGCATCTATACTCACTTAAAAGAAGTTATGAAAACAGTAGTTTTCTGCCTCAGAGAAAATTAGTATTTAGTCATGTCATTGAAGTAAAAGAAAGTATTTTAGGCCACAAGAAACATCAAAAAGTTTATTTATATTTGAATTTCAAAGTTTTCCTTACTCATGTATCTCAAGTTATTTCCCAGAGTTCACAGAGCATTCCCTATGTAATTGTACAGTTCCAAAGATCTTTAGAAAGGTAAATACCTTCAACAGAAATCATATTTATATTGCTTTTTATTATAGCCTATTATAGAATTGCCTTGCAAAAGAGTAGACAAGTTATTGAAAATACTAAAGAACAAAAAAATCATAATAATTCTTAAGTAGAGTGGAAATAAACCTGTCATTAAGCAGAACTGGAGATCCAGCTGAAAGGTTTGATGAGAGCAGATGGTGAACTAAGAAGAGACTCAAGAGTAAAAAACCGGAAACAGCAACCAGCAACCAGAATCCCGAGTGTCCGATACTTTTTTTTTTTTTGGGGGGAGGGGGCGGGGGGAAGAGAGAGGAATTCCAGGGTAAGAATATAGTTATTGATAGATTAAATATGGCTTAAAACTGAGAATTCAAGTTGTGCCTAGATGCAGAACTAAACTGGCATTTGAATAAGTGCTCTTTTTCCTGATGCTTCACAGATTCCTAAGTTCCTTCACAAACAAAGCCTTAAGAATTCATTCGGAGACTGAAACAATTGGCAAGTTAATGCTGTTCCAGATCATTGCAATTAACTTCTGAAAAACATACAAAATTAAAACTAAAACAAATAGGTGTTAGTCTAAAGCATGTAATACTTATTTTTAAGATAAATATTTTGCAATATTTTTCAAGGAGACTTACGGAAATGAATAAATATTCCCAGAATTTAGTTATTTATAAGCCTAGCCTTGCTTCCATCAATCAAGGACCTGTCACTGCATAAAGGCATGGAGACTCCAAAGACAAATGTGCCATTAATATTCCTGTTATTACACTACATAGCTCCGTGTGCCTTTTCACATCCAAAAGGATGTGTAACAATCTTTAAATTTTGAACCACAGGCTTAATACTGAAACAAGCCACAAAGTTATCTCAATTAAAAAGTGTAAATTTAGTTTCAATATTAAAAAGTTATGAGAAATAGCTGACAAAAATTTGAATATCTGAGCTTCAGACTGATTTTTATGCTTAGTGGTGTTGAGAAATGCAGTATTTTAACAAAAATAATTCTCTTCTGTGCTTCTATTTAATTGGGCTGCCTGAGAATGCACTTCTTGAGAAGGAAAATTATATTAATCTTTTATTGGATCATTTTTATAGGCAAAAGAACTTACTTTGCTATGTTTAGTTTGCTTTATAAACACATTAATGTGCTAGTATTTCCTTTCAGGTAAAAAGCCAGCTGTTTCCTCAGTTAGCAACGGAGAAGTTTCTACAAGAAACAGACACACTCAAAAAAGCATATATGTATATTCTTAATTTTCCTAGATACGTTCAAGTAATTTCTCTATTCTGGTAATACTGTCATCCTTGGTTTGTCCAATCTACATCATACTCCCTCTGTATCACAGAGTACCTGAACACTTTCAATGGCTTTCAGCTAAGTTTTCTGTCCTTTGATATTTTCCTCTTTCACAAGTGAGAACACTATTAATTTTTGCTTTGCTTGTGATGTAATATTGGTGAGATTTAGATATATAAATCTTATTAACCTATGTGAAAATTCCCGTTTGATTGAGAGGGCCAAAGATAACATCTCAGATAGCCTTACTGTAAGAATAACAGTTCTGTAGGAAAGAAGGAGTACATATGAATACTAATCAATGCTGAGCCAATACTAGCAGTCTTGGCATTATGCAGTTACTAAACATCACCTTCATTTTAATGATAAAAATTAAAGAGAGAGCGGAGAAGCTCAGATGAAAGTATCGAGTCAGATTTTTAGGAGGCATCAGAGTGGAATTCCTAATCGAGCTGGATAGTCCTATAACTTTTTCAAAATTTAACTGAAATTGTGGCTAACCAGCAGTTAAGAAACCCCTGTTAGCACTGGGAAAATGGGCAAAATCAGGGTGCTTTTCTCAATGTTGCCCTAAACAAAGTGTTGGATATATAATCCAGATAAATTATTAATTAATGAACTGATTGCTTTCCTCAGTGCTTCTTGACACTGAACACAGTCACACTTTCTGTTCTGATTTGGAGTATCCTTTAGCAAGATACAGACTCAGCTATTACACAGTTTTGTCAAAGTAGTTATGATTATCTTATATTTGTAACACTTCTAAAACTAGATCAAGGATAAATTTCATAAAAATTAGTATTTTAAAGCCAATTTTAAGCACAAAGCAACATTTACACAGATTAAACAAAAATCACACAGAGAATACTGATGTAAGAGAGAGGCAGTGAGACAGAGAGCATGAGTTGAAGGAAAAGATTTATAAAATAATCCCAAACATTTCCTTTAGTATTTAGTTCATTGCAGAATTATAAAAACAATAGGATACATAATATATCTGTTAATAATGTACTGTATAACTGAAATACAATTAGATTAATTGATTTCTTTAGCTTATTACGGTCTCTAAAAGCTGCTGATACTTCACACAAATTTACAGGAGAAAAACAGCCAGGTCTATGCTTTACATACCCTTGAGTTTATTTTTGCTTTATTTTTCTTCTAAATGAGCTCAGAGTCCTTCTCCCTTTGTCTGCATGCATACATTTTCTCACATACTACTACTACTAACTCTGGTAGATTTTTATGCTGATTTCCTTGGCATTTTTTGTGTTGTTTTATTTTTTTATTTTTCTTCTACATCTTTGTCAAATGCATGCACTTCGGAAACAGAAACAGAGATGGTTCTAGGCAAGGGTGTTCTGGCAGTTTTGTCATGCCATTCCCCAGTCCCATCAGGAGCACCAGCAGCAGTTCTTTCCTGCTAAACACTGTCACATTCCACAACCCTTCATCTCTCTGCTCTGCTGATTCCCAGCTCTCTAAAATGGTTCATTAATCTGGCAGAAACAAACCAACACCTTGAAAGAAGCAATGTGCTCCGGAGAGCACAAATCTCCCCTAGAAACATCCATAGAAGTGTTTCTGTATCTTGGTGCAATATGCCAGAGGCTGCACTGCAAACTGATGTGTTTCCTCCCTGTTTACACATAAATCTTGTGGGAATAGACAAACCACCCTGACTTAGCCCTTCCTCAGCGAATAATTTCTTGAATACTGCAACCTTATGTACAGATTTCATGAAATTTGAACAGTGAAGAGTATGAGGATGAAAAAAAAGCAATAGTGTCATGTCACCTATATCTTTTCCTGTATTTTAAATGCTCTCCTCCCTGAAGCCCAAGATGTGACAGGCTGTTTCCTCTCAAAAAAGTCAGGCACTGCAGAGAACTGCCAGCACTGAACTAAAAAGGACAATTTAAAATAAATACATATAATTTCTTTTAGTGATGACAAGCCTGTGGAAGCTGGTAGAAGGTCCAATTTGCATGACAGCCCAGTACTTCAGCAAAGAGAATACACTTAGTTGAGACACTGCAAGAGAATAAGTTATGTATTCAGATGAAAGAAAAACGAATATTATTATGTTCTAGAGAAAAAAAATCTGAAAAAAGCAAAAAAACCAACCCAGGTGGAAAAGTATTGCATCTCTAATAGTCATTAATTATACTTTAATTTGTTCATGGTTCAGCAAAGCCAAAACCTATTGGAATATGTCACGGTGAAAATTTCATTACAAGTGCCTCTGTTACAAAGGCGTATTTTCCTCTAGTCCAACCTCACACTCAAAATAAGATCAACTGTGAGGTCAGACCCAGTTGCTCAGGGCTTTATCCAACCTGGTCTTGAAGACCTTGATAAGCAGATTAGACAAGACTTTAATAACAATGAATTTTCTACTTCCATTTAGAAAGAAACTCCCTAGGCTTCAAAAAGAAAAAATTAGGATGGTCACCCTAATCTAGCAGTGACTGCCACTTAATTTCAGTTTGATTCAAAATCACCATTGTCTGATTTTTAGAGCCATTGCACACTACCACTTTTGTCTGTTCTGTTTAGTGTATTATTATTCCAGTCTTTTTGTGTCATTTTCTCAGCAATTGCCTCCATTTTTTCATCTCACAACTATTTGAGACACTTAGAAATCAACAGGATTCAGTTACCACTGAGGTTTTGAATGCATGTGTTGTTCACTATTTCCTGTATGCTTCAATTGGCAGCAACAACTTCTCATGAAAATATTCCATTTCTATACAGTAGATGATTTTTTTTGTTCTATCTCTTAATTTTCAAGGTTTCCATCTGTGCCAGAGAACTTTCTATGCAATTTATTTGTATTTATTACTTTCTAAGTAATTTATTTCCACTTTCCACACTGTTAATAGATACTTTGTAAACAATCCTGTTGTTACTTTATCAGACTGAAGCTGTCCTCTCATCAAGAGCTAATAATGTCTCTACACTTGTACTATCAATTCAGAAATATACTCCAAGAATCAAAAAGAAAAAATTAATTCAGCATCCATTACTACCAAATGGATTTATTTATTTGTCATTGACTGGATAAAATACCTCATCTCAACCTTCAAAATTTTTCCCCTCCTTTGTGGTTCACTCTTTCTTCCAGAGTTCAAGTCAGACTTGTATTTCAGTGACCAAGTGGAAGTAACTGTTTTGACAGCTGGAAACACCAAGAACAAGACCCAAGAGAACCTTTTTTCAAGCAATGAAAAGCAAATGGTTAATGGAAACGGCATGGAAAGTATTTCTTACTCGGCATTAATGCAAATCCAGCCTATTTTAACAAAGTAAGGATAAATAAGGATACCATACTTTTTTTTTTTTCCTGGTCAGATGGCTTGTTGGGCAAATGGCAATAAAAGTATGTTGGGGTTTTAGGAGTTCTCCTTTTGTTTTTCTTTTTCTCTTAAATAATTTTCCCCATATGTGTTGCCAAGAGACACTAAACACTGAGTACTTAAGTGAGACAAAAGACCTGGCCACAGGGGGAGGGGTCCAGCTGGCTACCCTCCTTTACCTGGGGTTTTCTCGTGTAGGACGGAGATGCCGCAAGATCTGGACTGGGAAAAGGGGGTTGTGTGAAGCCCCTAGCTCTCTTGTTCTCCCAGTGTTTGGAGGGGAGAGAAGCTGCTGTCACCGTGGGGAGAATTCGTCGCTGCTGTGGGATTCTGCCTTCTGCTGCCTTCCTTCTACCATGAGTGGGGCTCTGCTTGCTGGAACAGCTATTTGCACTGGGACCTTATTTAACACCCTACCTCACTAAAAGAGGGATCTTTTCACCAACTGCTCTGGTACCTCAGGGAAAACCCCAGGATGCCAAGCCCGCCTTTCCCTGCCCCGCTGGGAGCCGGGCCATGGCTGCCCCGCCCCCACCGTTCCTTTGCCATTGCGCTGAGCCTTCGCTACACTGTAGCCCTGCACCCCCTGCCTGCCTAAACGTCCTGGGCTCCCGCTGCAGCTCCGGAGTTTGATACATCCCGTCTACCACCCGGGATTTTGTGCTAATCCCTGCTGTTCCAGCCTGCTGCTCCCGAGGGTCCGGCTGGGCAGCGGGATCAGCTGCCCAGGGGGGTTGTGAAGCAAGCTTTTCTTTCGTCCCTCCCGGGATCCCGGGCC
>VXAZ01006211.1:187607-219939 GCA_013399875.1 Gymnorhina tibicen
TAAAACTTAATCTCCAAAACTCCGAACTCTGCGCGAAACATAGTATATAAGCCCGCTGCAAAAAGCAGCAGGCGTGAACTAAGGAAGTCTGGTACAATAGAGACTACTTTCGTTCACCCAGTACCAATCCCGGGCTTGGTACTGTGACTTTTTCGATCGTGGCATCGCGTTTCCGATATTTCGGCCATTCAATAAATTTATGTTATTTTATATTATCGAATTTGCCTACCTTATTTATTTCACTGCCCAGACACAGATACTTGAATTCTAACTCACAGTTAAGAAAACTGCTGCACAATTTGGCAGGTTTTTTTTGGTTTTTTTGGTGGTGTTTTTTTTTTTGTTTGTTTTGGTGGTTATTGCTGTTGTTGTTTGTTGTTTTTTTCTCAGTGGGTGTGAAGAGGGAAGAACAGGAAATATAAGCAAGTACATATGATCTTTCAAGGTCCTTCCAAACCTGGGTTATTCCATGAACATTTTGAGACAAGCACACCCTAAATTAATTGCTTCATTTCTTGTATTAGACAACTTGTTATTAATGTCACCAAATATTACAATTAAGTACTCCTCTTAAATTATCTCCTCATCTCTGAAGTGTTCAAAAAGTCAAGCTAGACCTCAACTGGCCTACGGCATAACATGATTATCTACAGCAGCTCACAATTAATGAATTACACTGCATGCACTCTCACACACACTTATTTACGAACTCACTGAAACGTGAATTTAGTATCTGCTTGTTTGAGAGTATTCAGCAAGGAATATGTACAACTGGAGATGCTCTCTGAGCCTGGGAGAATTAAAGACTCTTTAGATTAAATAGGAAAAAATATCTAAAATTAATTATAGCAAAGTTTGCACAAACAGGAAGCAAATACAGTCAATGCTTCATGAAAGCACCTTTCCTGAGGAAAATATTAAGCATGTAATTTGGGGTTTTACAAAAGAGCACTTTACTAAATCAATACTGTGAAGCGTCTTTAAAAAAACAAACAAAAAAACCCCAGAACACCAAAACCAAACAAGACAAACCAGGTAAATTCACAGGCAAAACCAGATCTCTCTTTCACTTTTAGGCAGGATCAGAGATTTTAGGCACAAAGCTTCACACGTCTGCTAATCCTGCACCTAGGGAAATCATAGATATGCTTCAGTATAGGGCTTTGAGAAAAAAAACCAAACAAAACGCCTATGGATTTTTGATTCAGACAGTGACAATTCTAAGCTTCTCAGAACTGGAGATACATGTGAGCCACTTTAAAATGGATTCTTCATTAGATTCTATTCGATTCTTAGGTTTTATCTGGATCCTTATTTCTCTAGATGTGGGTGCAAGAAGAGCCTTTTTGTAATTTATTCCATTTCTAGTAACTTTATTTCACTTGCTTTTTATTTACCTTGCTATCATACTTTGTAACAAATTTATCCATTAATCAGTTAAATAAACAGTAAATATCTTTTTTACTCCCTAATCTAAGTTTGTTCTAAATCCTTATGTGAGTGTGATTCCTTTAATATGAGTCAAAGATACACAATGGAATTAAAAAGAAAAAAACCTACATGGCCCTGAACTTCTCTGTGCATTTTTTCTTAGCAAGAAAAGAAAATTATCACTGTACTCTGCTATATTAAGATGTGTAATTGTAAATAACTTCTTGGATTATTTAATCAAAAATGTACCACTCCATATCACAGACCACAACTTCTATGATCACATCACATAGACTTAATTAAAATTCAACCTCCTCTTCTACCCAAATGAAGTTACAACGAAACAGACAGAAGTACTAAATTACTAAGTATCGTTCTTAAGGATATCATGACAATTTAGTACCACAACATATGGGTTTTCATGACTTTAGAACATGACAGCGCAACAACTGCAGTGAGTGAGCAGGGAAAAGCCGGTATTTATGTCTTATTTTTTAATTTCTATGTTCAAGAACAGCACAATCTCACAGGAAATTCCTAGTTAATAGGAAAACCTCCATCTATTCATTACTTTGTGCTTATTTGTAGCACAATAGCAATTTTAAACATTCATCTTAGTTCAGTATAATTAACCATTCTGCTTAGAACTGAACAGACAAGAAAAATGAAGGGGTAAAAGAGGATCCAGATTCCAACCACTGGATAATTTACACAATATCCACACATATTATCTATTATTAACACTAAAAGTCACACTTTTAAAAACTGAATGTTGAAATCTAATATTCCTGGCTGCCAGCCAAGCATAGAAGACAGACAGGCTGATGCTAAAGAAAACAAATTTTTATTCATTTACATTCTGTGTAGTGAATTTTTTAGAAGATGAAAATTGTAATTGCATGTGTAGTAAAGCTGAAAATTAAGGAGAAACAGATGGAAGACTA
The DNA here is from genome assembly GCA_013399875.1 of Gymnorhina tibicen. Classification (NCBI taxonomy): domain Eukaryota; kingdom Metazoa; phylum Chordata; class Aves; order Passeriformes; family Artamidae; genus Gymnorhina; species Gymnorhina tibicen. Next base: position 189,983 of record VXAZ01006211.1, read on the forward strand.
AAAGTTCTTTTTTGTAAGTGGTAAGAGGATGACTCATAAGTATTTGACATTAGTTAAAATTACATATGGAACAAATGTTTTTGGAAAAATGTTCTGCTTAGGACAATGTGCCATCACACAATCAGCAGTGAATTATTCCAGTTGCCATCCCTAATCAAAAAGGGAAAAGGAAATAAACTAAGTAAGAAGAAAAGAGTCAAAACTTGTTCATTTCTCCTAACCTTCAGTGACTTGTGTCTTAAAAGTTCTCCCTCAAGAATTGAGGGCACTATCAGAAGCATTGTAGATCACAGTAATTCTAATAATTTGCAGTTTTCAGATCACTTTATATTGTCTCTACATAGTAATTAACTTCCTAAGGTCAGCTGAACAGAATGTGGAAAAAGATAGGTGGCATTTAAGTACATGAGACTTGTGGTGAAGTTACCACACTTTGTTGTAACAACCCCAAGGAAACACTATTTTTAAGTCTCCATCTACTACTTCTAAACAAAAATTAACAAGGGAGCAAATGATCTTATCCATACTTACATTGTTGCATATGACTTGAAATATATTAAAGTGAACATTTCCACATACAGTTAAATACTTAAAGTATCAGGAATAGTTAAAAATACACAGATTAATTTATTTTCATTGTTTTCCTAATACTGTATCATGAAAAATGCAGCTACCTTACAGATGATGATTTTGTTTAGGGTAGATTGGCCAGTACTTTGACTATGCAGTCAAGAGTTCTCTTTGACATTAACAGATTATTTCCAGGCAGTGCAGCACCAGCCTTGCTGTAGGAATGGGTAGTGCAGAACAAGATACAAGTGGGTTGTTGTGGTCTTTAGCAGCAGATAGTAGCTGCCTGTCCATTTTAGTGTCAGCAGTAATCATGCTGTAACCCAGATCCAAATCTGCAGGTAAAATCCAAATTGTATCTGGAGCCAATAATGCAGCAAAGCCCATATTAATTCATCTATGAATCTTTTGCTTTAAAATATACAGCTGAGTGCTGCTGTCTCTTCATAGCATGTCCTCTTCCTGGTCACTTTCTCAATCACTCACAGATATCTTGCTATGCACAGGTATTTATAAAATAGATTAATCATGTCACATGTGGAAGGGTTCATTGAAAATGTCAATAAATTAGTCCCTAACTTCTATTAACTGTTACTAAAGTATTTAAAAATATCTACATATTGGGCTTCCTCTTCCACACTGGCCATTTAAATTGATTATTGATAATACAATAGGACCTATTGGCTCTTCAGTGTTGTTTGAAGACAGAATATAAATGACAAAATGAAAATTTCTGTCACCATTTTACTTCAACCAGCCACTCAAGTTTTGCTTTGGTTCAAAAACTAGAAGGGAGTATCACATGAATAATTATTAATTTTTTTGGTAAGGTCATCAGAAACTCTGCATTGCTAGTTTGACCACAGATATTTTCAGATCTCCTATAGAAGTGTACAACGCCAATACAAGTTTGCAAGATTCTGCAGCCATACAGGCAGAAAGTCTATTTGAGCAGGGGAGCTTTGATTCTGGTCTTGTTCCCCATTACTGTACACTTGGTCCAATACACCAATCACAGCAGTTAGGGTCACCTGTCAGCTGCTTCCAATTTTTTCCCATTTTTTACTCTGCCAATATGTTGCATATAGTCACCTCATCAATATAGAAGCTCTGAGAGGTTAAGTTACTCTAATAGAAATGACACTAAGAGGGGAAAAAAAAGGTCTTTCCCTCTTTTCTGTGGTGGTCTGGGTTAGTGTACAATAACTCTTCAGTCTATTTTGTTTAATGCAGGCAATGGGTCTTTGGTATCAAAGAGAACAGCAACAGCAGAACCTACACACCACAATGCATCACAGTTACACAACCAGCAGACTCAAGCTCCTGGGAAGTTTTAAAAAATGCAATATTAAGTGCACAACTTGTGATCTACTTATAGAGCCAGAAAGTCTTTTCAAGAATGTAAAAGAAACCTATAGGCACACATGTCTAACAGCAAATTACTTGTTTGTAAAAGCATCCAAATTTTAGGAATTTCTGGTTCTGGAAGACAGCATTTTTTATCTACAGTTATAGATCAAGAGTAACGTTATTATGCATTGAAAATATCTAAGTGAAGCACGTATGTTAAATAAAAATGGAACTTTTCTTGTGACAAAACAACTAAAATGGATACTTTTTAATACCTAGGGAAATTGATCATAAGTCGTTTATTTTTTTGCCTAGAGGGGTTCAAGGATATTAGGCAATTTCTCCACACATACTGATGTTTGGATGTTTCTATGCATTCATTTTAATCAGTTGTTCACATTTTGATTTTTATTTGTTCTTCCAATGATCCATTTGCCTACATAATCTCTTGTTCCTTTTTCTCTCTTCCCATAAAATTGGATTTCAATGACTATATCTAACTCTAACTGAACAGGTTATTGAAACCTAGATCAAAATATCCTACATTACATATGCAAAATCAGTATGAGAAAATTGAGGAAATTTCCAGACTACAGCACAGAATACAAAAAGTCTGGAGTCTAGCAACAATCCAAAGCATCTTAAACAGCAAGTTTCAAAATGTCAGTTAGAACACCTAAAACCCCCACCCTGTTATGTGTCTGATGAAGAACCAAACATCACACCCAAAAGCAAGAGGTGCCATTGTTACACATGAATAACAAGCTTAAACATTAACATAATAGCGCTTTCAGAAATCACTTTGGTACCTCCAGTTGACAGACTGCATCCAATCTTTCACTTGTGGATTTGACTGCATGTATTGCAGACTTACCATCTCATGTTCTGCATGGCTATTCTTTAAAGATGTAATTTTATTATGCCAAGCAAAGTTATCTGCAACTAGCTAACGGTACCCCACATCTGGGAAAAACCCCACAGTGACAGGACATTAATGATATTAGTTCCACAAAAATAAACCATCTATTTGCACATTCAAGGAAGAAAAATTGCAACAAGGCAAATATAGGAATAGAAGAGCACAAATTGTGGGGTTTGAGAATATAGATCATGTTACAGAGATCTCCAGATACAAATATAATTTGAGCTATAAGAACAGGCTAAGCAGTTTATTCTTTTTTTTTTTTTTTTAAATTTCCAAATCTAGTAGATGATTTTGCACTGATCACTTCAAGTTTGGTGAATGAGAGAAATAAATAGGCAAGAAACTTCCTGCAGAAAGGTAGGAAGGCTGGTATCATAACACATGGCGTAATTCAGGACCTGATGCAGTGAGAAATGACATCTCTGCCAAAAGCCCGGCTGTTACCAAGGCTGAAGTCCAAAGAAAAACCAAAACAAAAAAGGACCAACAGAAACAGACAACCACATATCATAATCCATCTTTCAAAAAAGTAGGTTAGTTGTGTGGATTTCTAATTAAAGATTTAAGATTCCACACACAGTCCTCTAAAAGCATCATAAAAAAAATTTTTCCTTCTTCATTTGTTCATATCTTAAAGTCTTACATATTTCCTCAGTGAAACACCAAGAACTGTCCTTGTTCACAAACCTATCTCAATGAAGAGAAAAAGCAGATTAACAGAAATTAACTGCACGAACTACCATAAACATTTTGTGTTCTGTATAGAAGGAAACACACCTGGAAAATTTCTTTCTGCAATATGTGTTACTTAAGAGATAATGTCAATGAAATAGTGCATTGTTAGAGGATAATGGTCTCCTCCTGCTATTAAATGCCAAGGCACAGCTAAGCCATTTGCAAAGCAAGGGACATTAATTCAATGATAATATTCTACTACAAATGGCATTTCTACTATACTTAATAGGGTACGTTGATTCAGTCATTTGATCTGATACCTGCTATTGTGATAGAGCAACAGTTGCTCAAAAATGCTGCTCTGAACTTGCAGTATTTGAACTGACTCCCTACAGAACCTGCAGCATTTAGCAACCTTTAATCCAAGCACATAAACCTCAGCCAAGTGTTAAATAACATTAGATTTATATTTTTATGGCTATTTGGCACATAGAGAAACTAAGACTTGCCCTATCTTATGGTACAGCTTAGCAGAATGACCAGAAGCAAAATGGAGAAATATTTAACCTTACAGGAGAGGTACACTCTCCTACTGGGGTTTGCAACCATTTGCTAGCACATAAAAACTTGGATGTGTTTTATACCAGCAGCATGAAGGGTTTGCATCCTTTCAACCTTCCAAATAAGGTATTCTGGATGCCAAAAAGAGGGCATGAAGGGCATGTGGGCATCATATTTCCAAGATTTCACATATCTAAAGAAAAGAAGGCTCTTGCCTTCATGTCTTCGTTCATGCCTCACTCTTGCACAGGCGGGCCCTCAAAGCAGTCATAACTCAGATTTGTTCAGTCTCAGAAGCATGACTCTATCACCACTTTAAAAGTGTTTGTTTTCTGAATTTCTACACTGAGATGAACAAGCAACTCCTTGAAAAGGTCCTACAACCCTTTTTCACCTAAGGGCAAAGGAGATGATTGGAGCGAGGCTTCTCATGTCCATGAACTGGCTGTACCCTCAGAAATGTTTTCCATTTTCTTTAGGTGGATGGAGACTTTGGGATGGCCTGTGGGGAAGTCTAGTGCAAAAGAAGAGAGAACTGTGATGGCAGGGTTTGTTGGTGATTGCCTTGGTGCCTGCCCATGGATCTTACTAAGACTATACCACAGCAGTAGAAAGAAAGAACAACTACAGACGCTGTCAGCTCACCAAGAGCCATCCTGAAACACACAGAGCATGGGCAAATAGGGAGAGGAACAGCTGGATCACGCTGCTGAAGAAAGAAGCACTTATTCCATATTTAAAGACAGTTCAAAAGACTCTTCATATGAAAATGGAAACCCATCAGGGACTGCAGAGCCACACGGGACAAGATCTCAGTGACAGCAGTGGCACCTTGACTCACCTTGCACAAATGACTGTTAGTGAAGAAGGTCTGCCCAGTGCTGCTGCTGCTGGCTCCTGGCACAAAAATGAGGGGGCAACAGCATCTCTTCTGACACACACGATGGCCTGTGAGCTGGCAGGGCAGCTGGGGCCAAGAGGCTTAAGCAGTGTCACACAATCAGGAGCTGTGAGCTGAAGAACCTGAGCCTTTCTGTGCACCAGTTCATAGCCCGGTATTTCAGTTCTGAATAAGCACCTCCAGATTTCATAAAGAACTGCCAACTGGCTGCTTTTCTTTCTTCACAGCTGGTGAGCTGGTTTCCTAACACAAACTTGACAGTGTGGATAAGCGCCACAGTGCAATGCAAACTCAACCATGATTAGTTGTGTAAAAACATAACTGAAAAGCAATTTACTAATTAAAGCAAGGATTCCCCTGTGGTCCAGCTGAATAGAGAAAAAATTAAACCTGACTATAATTCAGACACCAGGCACTTGAGAACAAAGGCACAAAAGCTCTGTTTCACATTTTAACGACTAAAAATATCTTGAGATTTGGGAGCTTAAATCACATGCATATTCACAGGAAAACACATATACAGACAGTGATGGGAAGGAAAAATAATACTGTTCTAATGATAATCATGTTCATTTCAGCAACTGATAGAAGAATTCTACATTATAAACGTCATGAAAGTGTTGATTTTTATAAGCTTGCTTCCAATAGTTCATTTTTTTTGATGCAGTTGTCATCCAGCTACCTCTAATCAACTGCCATAGATTTCATTTTTAGAATTACATGTCACTGTATAGCTTAAACTCTTCCTATTAGGAACTGCAAGCTCCATTATATTGCACAGAACTCTATTTATTGCATTATTTTTTTCTTTCAGTTTATATCTGAATTATGAGTAATTTCTCAGGTAGCTTACACAATAAGTGAAAGCACTGAATTTGTCACAAGTAAAATCATCCATATTAATCAGTAATTCAGAGGCAACTTATGTCATCAGCACCCATCCAGTTCAGACCAGGAAATTGTACTGTGAAGGCAATGTGACATAAAATCTTAAAATGGTCCTCTCAAGGAACTCCAAAGCATACAGCCGTGATCATTTTAGGGTTTTTTTTTAATTTTTAATCTGGGAGAGCAGGCTAGGCCCAGGGCATTTTTACCATCTTCTCTTTTTATGCAGACCTCATTTTATGGTCTAATCCAGTGATTTGGGCATTAAAACTCAGTTAAGTTCCTCTGCCTTCTACAAACTTCTTTTGTGATCAGGAAGAAACCTGTTAAGACACTCAGTAAGTTGCCTATATTTCCCTGCTTGGGGAAGTGTCTTAAGTACAGTATATGACCTGGACATGCCAAAATTTGCTAGAATTTGACCAGAAATCTATCAATACTTAACTTCATCTCAGCAGACACCAAGATACCACTTATGCTCTGGAGGTAAACTAAAATTGCATGTGTTGCATGTTTTTGGTTTTGCTTGTCTCAATAAAGGATGGTTATTTCCTTCTTTATACTCCCTGGGGCATAAGGTAATGTGGCAGCTAAAGTAAACAACATCAGACAGACTTAAAAATTGATCCTACAGTTCATTCCATGTGTTCCTAAAGGGCTTTTCATTAGTAGCCCCCAAAGAGTAAAAGCATCATTTACATTATGTAAGGTAAAGTTAATTATCTCACATTAAAGCCCCAGTGACCAATCTATGAAACAGCTGGTAGCATCTCTTTTAAATTGCAAAACCGTTGTGTATCTTTTTTGTTTCTAGAACATTACATGCAGTTTTTTGTTGTAATTTTTGCCTCATAAAAAGCTGACCTGACTGTCTTCAGATAAATACTGCATTAGTAATGTAAGAGCTAAGCAGATTCTAATATGTGCATAAAGCACCTCCTATGGTTCTTACCAAACCATTTCAGATGGTTCAGAGCATCATCTATCCATTTTTCCTTTTCCTTTCAGGTTTGTCTCTTTCTAAAAAAAATTCACTGTGCATACAACACCAAAACAGATAGAAACCTTTGCTGATATTAAATACATGAATACTGAGAACCAAAGAAAATTCTTTTGTTCAGAGACCTATAGTAATATTACTACTACATGACTACAATTAAGGCAAAGCTTACCAAAATTATTTTCTTACTCATATTTCTATGGATAAGAGAGCTTTGATGAGAACAGAACTTGCTCATTTTTCTAAAAATGCAATGTAACATCTTTCTTTCATTTTTCTGTCTCATATACTACAAAAAGTCTAAAGCACTTATGAAAGAACAACTTAAAACCTGCCATTGCTGCAGAAATGTTTAAGTGATATTACTGGTAAACTACAGAAAGAAATCCCATAATATTAGCAATATGTAATAGTCACAAAGGGTGCAGAAACAATGCCAAGTTTTAATTTCAAAACAAGGTGATATATATTAATGACGTACTATGAAAAACTCCAAGTGTATAAACTTGGGAATTACCACATGTCACGGGGAAAAAAAGTCAGAAAAGGACATATGAAAAGAAATTGGTGACCACATTTATGCAGTCATAAATAAGCTCCTTTAATCTTAAACTCTATGCCAATGAATTTATCAGTGCAAACAGAGCAGGATAATGAACCAGAAAAGACCCTTAACACAGGTGTTGCAGTACTACCAACTCAAATGTCTTCCCTCTGCTAAAACTGCTCTTAAACCACAGACATTTGCCTCTTTTCTTCTGACCATTTGGATCATTCCCTCATGATACAGATATGTTTTTCAGAGTGCATAAAACTGTTCAGATTCTTCCTGCTTCAAACTGGGTGTGAAAGTATTGTACAGCATATATGTGGTAATTTGGCCACTGAGAATCTACAGAGGTGAATAGGGAAGTGCTCTGTAGTATTCCTAGTAATACATAAAATGTCATTTATTTTTGTAACATGCTTAAAAGCTGTCTTTGAAAGAAAATTATCTCTTGAGCAATGCAAAGCCAAATTCTGAAGCAAGTATTTACAGAAAAATAGCGATTAAAAATTCTTTACCTGGCGAAATAATAGTCGTTCAGTTAATGTCTCCTTCTAACAGAAGTCTTGCAGGGCAATGCAAATCTCTGAATAAAATGTTTTTGTTCTTCCCAAAACCAGATGCTCACATGAATACTGCCTTGAAGCTAAACAACTCTCCAATCACCTAGATTTTTACCCTAGTTAACATAACTGCAAATGCTCTCAGAAGCAAGTAAATTGAAAAACAAACCAAAAAACAAAACCCAAACCAAACCCCAAGACCCATAAAAATGGTTCAAGTAGCTCTTGAGGTCCAGACTTCTCTATCTTGACCATTCTTGTGTGGCTAATGAGTGCTGCTTAAGCTCGACAGGATATTTGTCTTCCTGAATCTCCTGCCCTATAAGCAAGACTTCCCAAAAGACTTCATGGCATTTAATACATAAATTACTCTGCTTTAAAAAAAAGTTTTACTAAAACTCTGAATGGAATAGATTTTCCCAACTGTAATTATTTCTTCCATAGAACATTCTCAGGGATGCAGGTAAGATTATGAGTTCCTCACCTTGTTGAATGAGTGAAGAACAGAGGACGATGCAGAAAGGAGGAAAACAAAAGCAAAAAACAGCCAGCATCTTTAATCCTACTGAGGTGAAAAATTCATTTACTTTTATCTGAGGCTTTGGATTTGTAACTACTGCTAATCAGTGCTTTTTAATACTTCTGAAAACATGGAAGCATATTGATTCCCCTAAAATTTGTAATCTCAATTTTCCTCCAGACAAGCAGCATCTCTGTCTGCCTGAAGATTCAGCATGAGACAACAAAGAATATTACAGTGAGAAGAATGTAAATAGTTGCACAAAAATGTATCCCTGTCTCAGGAAATATGGATAGACCAGAGCTAAAACTGCCAAACAACCCAGCTTTGGGCTAGGCAAAAAAAATTACTTCCACACATCCAGAAAATAAAAACAACTGTGAAATATAAACTATTACAGACTTTAAGAAAGTGAAAACAAATGGTAGATAAGCTTGAACAAATATCCTGTCATTGATTTCACCTGGGTAACATTGTTAAAGTGCCAATTTCTTTTAACACTAATTTCAGATAGTTGTGTTCTTCCTCTACTTCAGGAATTCTGAAAAATTACTATTTTCTTCCTCCATGATAATTCGTCATCCCTTAACCAAAAGACTCCATTAAACATCTTTTTTCTTGTTCAAGCCATCTTTTTTTTTTCATACGCCTGAAGTGCCTCCCCATACAGGTCCGCTCATTTCCATACAGCCACTGGGAATCTTACAGCAAGGTGTCTTGCATTCCTTACCTCCTACCTTCTAGTAATGTAATGCCTCTTTGCATCCCTGCTACTTCTACTAGTGACTGTATAAAAATGTTTCAGTGTCTATTTAAACACCTCAGTATTACAGGTTAAATTGTGATATATAATAATAGCTCTGAAAATAAATCTGCCTGTAATTGACTGCTTTATCCATACAATTATAGAGTCATGCCTTTTCCCAAAGTCCACTTGCCTCAGATTCTTAGTGTGACAACAGTAACCGCACAAATGTTATTGCACAAATGTTATTGCACAAATGTTATTGCCTGTGGATAGCACTCTAAAACTCTCACAGCAAATTAAAGCCCCAATAAGCTTGGACTGGGCCAAACACGTAACAGAAGAATGGTCTATGCCTCAAAATCTCAGTTGCATATGACACCATTCACCTGTTCCAAACTTCCGAAGCTGCATCTTCACAGACTTTAACCTCTAAAACCAGAAACACTGTGCTTTTCAATTACACACAACTTTTTCCACCAAACAGAGTCATCAGTTCTGGCTGACTCCCCACATGCCACCTGCTTGGCCTCCTCGTTTTGTGGTCCTCAGTTAAGTACTTATATGTACCTTCTAAAATAGGTGTGACTCCCTAATTCAAATAACTCTCTAAACTGACCTTGTTGGTGTCATTTTGGCCTTTTCAGCATTGACCAGATGACTCCTTTCTTATTGTAGTGCTCCTGAATTAAAATGCAAATTCACCAACAGGTACATGTGCAATTATATGCACAACAGAACGCTCCAGAAATTACTGTTTCCCTCAGTAGAAAGTAGAGGAATTTTACATTTTAAAATCAACAGTTTGTCTTTGGTCTCAACATGCATTTTATGCAACAACATTCAGAACATGGCAGGTAGAGATGAGAATAACACACTTCAAAAGAAGAAACCCTCAAACTCTGTGTGGTTCTGACACAGATACATATGTCACCACTCACCTGCCTTCTAAGAATGTTGCAAGCTTGAAAAGACATGTGCTCATGAAATCACAGCTCTCATTTCCCATCAGAAAATCCTCAATAATCTCTCTACCTAAAGGTATGAGAAGTCATGAGTAAGAAATGGGGAATATTCTGGAAAGTGAATTCCCTGCAAACAGGAGGCAGCAGCTGTCAGGTCACAAGCTCCAGACAGAAGGGTGGGGGAGCAAAGGGAGGTGACCTTCAGAAGAAGAGTATGTCAGAAGCTCAAAGCAAAATCCAACTCTCTGTTTTTTACAAAGGTTAGCTAAGGGTTAGCAAGAACAAACGAAGAACCTGAACCTTGTTTTAGAGTACTTAATTCCTTTACATACCTCCCAATTTATAAACCAAACACATGACCAGAGAGGAAAAGGTGGAATTTCCCAAAAAGGGAACAGCTCCACATTCAACCCTGGAAAAAATCCTCATCTCCAAATGTTCAGATAAAATAAAATATGAGGACAGAAAGGTAACATAATTGATATGGTCCGTAAGATCAATTATTAATACACAGAGATTGCAGACTGAAAACTGAGATCTCTCTCCTTACTCTCATCACATCATGAATCAGTTATACATTCCTCACAGCAACAAAATTATGTCACTAATTTGAGTTTATTTTGTTAAAACTTCATTCACTTCTTTAGCTTGGTTTTCACTTGATTCACTTAACTTCCTGTCATAAAAATTAAAAGCAGATATAAGAAACAAAGCACTTTTCTGACTCCTAAACATCAGCTAAGAAAAACTGATGACATGAAAGATAATTTAGAGCTTCTGCTCTAAAATGAGTATTTCATAGTTTTCGGACTCCAATGTTTTCATTCTTATCTCAACTGAAAACATTTCCACTGAGATATTATGCAAATGAAGTGTGGAAATAAAGACAAAATTTTCTACCATGAGGACTATTTATGGAATGGAACCAGTCCACAGTGATGCTGAGGAGGATTAAGGCATGCAGCTGTAGTCTAGAGGAACCATCCATTACTAAGAGCCTGCTGGTTTTATGTGAGTCACTTCAATTATACATATATTTATCTTTTTAAAACTTTAAATCCAAAGTCAGTTACCGAGATATTGAAACTTTCTTGAACCACACTTTTTCACATAATTAAGGTCCCCTGAAATAACAGTGCATTTTTTAATTGCATTGCAAATACTAGTTTGGATTGTGTATACTAGTGCCCAAAAACAGAGGTAAAGATTTCTAACCTAGTACACGCTTCCATCTTTCCTCATTACTCTCAATCTCCAATTCAAGTCTGAGAGATAAGAAGAAATTCCTGTGAAGCCCAGGAAGCCCAATTCCCATCAGCTCCAGCACAGGCCATAAGGATGCTACACAGCTCTTGGTCCTTGAAAAAAAACCCACAGAGTTTAAAGCACAGATCAAGCAAAACAATGACAATGTCATCAGGAGTATAGATCTGGAATTATGTGACAACTCTAAAGTGCCAGAAGAGATTCGGAGTGCAAGAATTTTTCTGGAGATCGTTATGTATGTTATAGTGAGGTTTTCACAATATTTCCTTTAAAGAATCACAGAATATTCTGAATTGGAAGGGACCCACAAGGATCACCAAAGTCCAACTCCTGACCCTGCACAGGACATCCTGAGAGTCACACCATGTGCCTGAGAGTGTTGTCCAAACACTCCTTGAGCTCTGTCAGGTTTGGTGCTGTGACCACCTCCCTGGGGAGACTGTTCAGTGCCCAGCCACCCTCTGGGGGAAGAATCTTTTCCTGTTATCCAGGCTATACCTCCCCTGACACAGGTTCATCCCATTCCCTCAGGTCTTGTCACTGGTCACCTGTGCTTTCTCTCATGAGGAAGTTGCAGATTGCTTCAACCTTGTGTGGACTTTGAATGGGAACTGGCTGCAGTCTGCCAGCACATCACTTGTCAGCTGCACATTGCCCTGAACAACAAGCAGGCCATTAGCTGGTTACTAATTTTAGCTTGTTCTGTGCATTCTCTCCTCTTTTTTTTCCCTTTATTTTCTGTTACAAAAAGTAATAAAATTTTTTTCAAGAGGCTTCTTTCTAATAATTTAGGAATGCATAAAGAATGAGTTGTATTTTAGGTAAGCAGAGCACAGCCTCACTGCTGGCATATTTCCTGCATTGCTTTCTACACAGTACAATACAGGCTTACACAGACATACAAAGCTATGCCAGCTCTTTTACATTGCAGTTAACAGAGATAATCAGTTGGGGCAGAAAGTATTCAAAGAAACACATTTCTCAGCTCAGTGAAAATGCTATAGATTATAAATGTGTTAGGAATAAGGCATACATGTTGTACCTTGAAAACAGAATTTGATGCTTACTTCTGAAAATGCCTTAGTCATAAATAAAATTCTACATAAAATAAGGTACTCCCCAATGTAAGGAAAGCTACAGTGCACAATTCTAAGTTAAATTTTGTATTTCCAATTTTCTTATCTATGTTCCTGCGCATATTCTTTCCCTATCAGAATGTAATGACTCTAAAGGCTGCTTATAGTGTATGTGTATGATTCAAGTGCCCTCAAACTCAAACTGGAATTATTTTAAAAGCGCATCTGTATTTTCTACTTGAAGGATAGGACTAAGATAAGAGCAATGCACTTTTCAATAGACTTAAAGAAGAGCAAGTAAGATTCTACTGCAGGCAACTACATTCATTTTACACATATTAATTTCAATTTTTAAAAGTACATTAACACCAGACAATCTGCTAAAAATAACATGGTATTGTACAACTGTAGAATATTGATAGGAAAAGACTGACATATTGGTCAAACTACTTTTACATGTCCATTATAACTCAACTGAATTCCCCATTCACATCACCATTTTTCATACAACCTAATATACTTACGCATATAATAAAGTACTCCCAGACGCATAACACATCTTTGAGACCACTCTGACTTGCCCTCTACCAGCATGAGAATAACCCCAGGGTGCACTAAAGAAAAAGTTTATGTCACAGGATTTAAACATATCATATTTAGAGTTTTACGGAAAATATAGATAAAAGCTCTCCTCTTTAGAGAAACAGCATGCAGACATCAAAGGCACATTACTCTTTATTGCAAGTGTCTCTCAAGACGTGTTGCTCCCCTGTGACAAAGTCTGTTGCAATCACATTTTCTGATCCACATTAATAACAAGATCAATAAAATTACCTTGGCCATAGAATAATGGCATACGAAAAGCTGCTGAAGCTGAAAATTATGTTCTCCCAGCAACTTGAAAGATAAATTAAATCACTGAACAACAATAAAAAAGTATGACTTTAAGATAATCCTGCAGAATGAAGGCTCAACCACTGTCTATCCTTCACTTGTACCATTTAAAAGCAATAACTTAACTGTCATTTGCTGACCTAGATACTTGGCTTGCACTCCAGATGTTCTCACATTCCCTGCTGCTGGATTTGCTTTCGTACAGGCAGTATGAATGGGTACTCCATTACAATTCTCAAAGCACTGGATAGTCACAGTAATACAGAAGTGTTTTTCACAATCTTTCCTAATGCTCTTATCCTCCTTTTTTTTTTTTCTCACACTGTTTTCATTCAGCAGTAGAGGTTTGGAAAGTGTTTAGGAAAAAATTGAAACCAGCTGTTAAGAAAAAAGGGCTAACGGTACCTGGGGAAGCTGTTAACAAACAGTTATGTGTTGATAGTATTTAGTACATCATCACCCCTTCTGTGAATATGGACTATGGAACACTCAGAGCAGCCTCTAACCAAAGGGCTACTGTCACTACTTTTCAGTTAACAAAACATACATTACATTAGTGATTCCCTCTGTGCTACAGACAGCCAAGCACCAGGAGAGAAGTTCATCATTAGCCATTTAATGTTAACTACACGTCTCATTTTATTTGCCTTTCAAGCTACACAGGATTGGAAGCAGAAATATGGCTAAAGGAAACTGGGGGTCAGGTTTGGTTTTTTTTTTTTTAGAACTGAGAGGAACCCCAGAACAGTGTCCAGATGCTCCAAAAGATGAGGCACTAAAATTGCCCTTCAGAGATTATTTTATCAGCCTGGAGAATTGCATGCTGTATTCCAGCCACATTTCCTTCTCCAGGCACACACTGATATCCTAGTAAAGGAGCATTTATGAAGATGCAAGAGGAAAAGGGATAGCATGAACAGTATGCAGTCGATAAAAATGAAAAGAAACTTTGTCTACATGGAAAAGATAGAAGGGTGCATTAGAAGGGTCATAAATGGAAAAGGCAGTATTTATCTGGAGCTGGTACTCAATGATATTTTAGAGTGGTTACTTCCAAATATACAGACATTCTAGCTCAATTATTACTGTATAGATGTCACTAGTAACTTTTTAAATGCAGTCACTACAGAAACTATTTCAAATCTTTTTAGAAGTCTGTTTATGGATAAACAGAAATAAAGCTAAAGGTGTTATATCCTATCTGAAGACTGTTACAGCTGTCAAATTGATATCTGAATGAAAATAAGTTTTAATCAAAAAAGGAGCATATGCAGCCAGAATGAACAGCCCCCAGAAAAAGCTGCTGACAACAGATGCCTCAAGAAGAAGACATTTCGCAAGTCAAACCACCTCTGCTGTAGCATCATGAGGAAGTGTTTCCCATTATTACAAACACTACAATTACCTCCAGAAAAATACCTGGGTTAAAAACCAAACCAAAACAAAAACCACCAACAAAGTAACAAACAAACAAAAAACCTCTCAGAACCAAAATGCAAAACAGAGCAAAAAACACCATACAAATTAAAAAACCACCACAAATTAAAAAGTACGAAAACTAAAACTTCCTCCCAATTCTTAACGATGAAACACCTTCCACTATTGCCACACCTCAGTTCAGAAGAGAAAGAGTATAGGTAAGATGGACCCAAAAATCAAAATAAAACATCACACAGAAATAAAGAACTGCACAGTAACAACAGCAGTGGAGCACCAGCCAAAGAGATCGTCCTGAGAATTTTGTGTGTCACTGTCAGGGATATGAATTCCTGTGAGAACTGCAGCCCACAGTTTTGGTTTGCAATGTAATGACAGCACAACTTTTCTCAGTAGAAGAGAGGAATATTGAATAGTAACCTACAAAATCCGAGTGATAGTAACTAAAAGAACGCTGCTTTTAAATGACTGCCCTCACGTGAATACCTGTGCAGGTCTGAACAGTGAGAAAAGATTGATTATAATTTATCATTACAGGCAGAAATACTGGTTATTTGATTTTGCCTGTGTCCAGTTAAAAGACTATTTTTATAAAAACAGTGATTTTGGAAAACTGATACTGCTGATATGCTGGAACAATTGGCTTAGTTGAGTTCCACCTGTTCACCTAAAACCTCCTCCCATCTGCTACTCTGGTTCACCTTCAGAGAAATCATTACCCTTTTCCTACTAGACAATGCTTTAGGCTGAAAAAAGGGGAAGTGAAAATCTCAGAGGAAGGTGAATAATTACTGCTCTCTCAAAACTAGGTCTTAAAAAAATATTTTGAAAGTGCCTCTACAGTTGGGTGCTACAAACAGGAAACAAGCACAATCACTAGTATTACAAAACATATTTTCTGTAGCTCATTAATAATTCTGTCTTTGTTTAATTTCCTTGTGAAATTATTTTCATTTTTGCCAAGTTTTGCTCACTTAAAAAATAAATGACTAATGTGATATTTATTTTCTCTAGATGTATTAATGCAGATGGCTTCAGGAACCAGACTGCTGTTGAGTTATATTTAGAAAACATGAGGGCAAATAGCCCAACATAGCAATTCTTTTCTGCTGGTGAAGACTTCATTTGAGACAGAAGCAATGTGGCAACTGTTCTTACCTTCATGAATAAAGATCTATGTAAATTCCAGCTGTGAATTAGCAATCAATAATTTTAGAAGAAAAATGTGCTGAAAGATGGGAAAATTTTCTAAGGTCATGAACAAACCATGTTTTAAGGTTTGCAACTGTGAAATTGAAGTCTTGTTGATAATGTAGCCATTTGTGCAAAATCCTGTGTCAGCGCTGCACAGAGGTAATAGAGGGAACAGCAGCATTTTTCCATAGCACTTAAAAATATACAAGTAGCATTTTGGAAGCCCAGGCGCAAGGGATAGTGAAGTTACACTATCAGAGAAAAGTCTGCTCTCACATAAGCTCACAACTATCAGATGGGTAAACAGTCATATTGCTAAAAGTCTAGCAAACAAGCTAAGTCTGTGAAATAAGATTGGTAAGAGCTCAGAAGAATGGAGACGCCTTTCTGAAACCCACATTTTTTTTTTTCAAGATTTTTAGTTTTCATCATATGTTAAGGTAATGATGAAGCAATGATTGTCATCATATTGATAAAAGCTGAGACATTATAGCTAACGCCCAGTCACAATTAAAGTAGTCTAACAGCTTCATTCTCTCTCCAATTCTTTCTTGTAAGTAGATGTAAGGGTAAATTGAAAGTAAACAAAAACTCACTGCCATCTCCTACCTTGGCCAGCTTTAGAAGGTCAACCAGTAATTTAGTACAAGAGATTTGAAATTGGTGCACTTGAAATGGGGAAAAAACAAATTACTATAACATTGGTCTAACTCAAGAGAGAGCTCCACGGTTTAACATATGCTCAAACTGATAAAAAAATTACTTTGATGTCTTCATACAGGAAGAGTTAAACCCTTATTTCTCTATCACACCATTGCTTTTTATGACAGTTCATCTAAGGCTCAAGTTCTCTTAATATCAGGAGTACAGCTACACATGCAGAGACAGAGAAAAAAAAATCTAACACACCCCAGTAAAATTCTGCCCATAAAAATATACAACTCCAGCCATTTTACTCCTGTAAGTTGTAGACTTACCCGTGTTCTAAGGTTACTGAAAAGTAAGTGTTGTTTGGGGTTTTTTTTCCAAACTCATTGTTTTGGTTTGTTTGCTTTTATATACAGAAACAAAACCCAAGTGATATAAAACTTGGCCTCTCTAGAGGGAGATGTTTCCACAGTGGAAAGTTTGCAAATCTGCAGTACACTACCACTGTCTAGAAAACTTTTCTCAGCAGTGAGCTTCAGAAAAAAAGTTTATCATAAAATACTGCATTTAGTGACAGCCCCACAATGTTCCTCTTGCTTTTTGTAGAAGCTTTTAGACACTTAAAAATTAATCTTTTGGGGAATCTTTCAGATAGCATGGGAGCTGGATTGTTGGTTCCCACTTGAGACAAAAATTGCAGTTCATCTGCTTCAAGCAAAAGATCTTTGTCATTTTTGCAAGGGGGTCATTACCAGAGCTTGGTGGCTGCTACTGCAAGATAAAAAGAAACTGCAGCATTTCATAACCCATAGTTTGGAAGCTCTTATTGATACATGAGGAAACCCACAATACTATCAAGCAAAAGTTAAAAGCTGAAGTCAACTTCTACAAAAATTTAATTAAATCTTAAATTAAGCAATTTTTCTACTGATAATGTGATACAGTTAATACAATAATTTTTCTTCCACTGCTGTTCATATATTACCAGTGATTCCATGTGCAACTGTGTTATTTTTCTTTTCTTTAAGACATTTGTGACATTGGGCCAGCAAGACAAAGCTCTCACTCACAAATCAACACCTTCCTCCCTTTTTCCCAGAAGAAACTGGTTCAAGTTTTACTGACCTTCCAAGAACTCATGTTTCACCTTGCAGTTCCAAGGTTCTACACAGTGTAAATTGACTAATTTTGAAAATTTTTCATTTTGGTGCAAATGAAAACTTGCATGAGTGCTTGCCTGCAATGGTGGCAGTGACATGTTTCTGTATTTCTAGGAAGTTCAGGCCATCACAAAAGCAGTAAATAACAAAGGTTAAAACTTCCCATGCCAACCAGACTAAATGATAGCTTCTTTTTTTCCCCAGAGAAAGACTGTTTTTCCATCTTCCCACTTGGCCTCCTGTGTACCTGGACACCGTTTAATTCAGCACAGTCAATTATTTAAAACACCAATTGTACCTAGCTTTAAAAATTGCTATACTGCTCTATACTCTAAATGTAATACTCTGCAGCAAGGTAAACTTTCTAAAAATAATACTAATCATATTTTTAAAAGTCTATGGAATCTGATGACTATAATCAAAACACTTCTTAAATTCACAACTCAGGAACTGTGAATTTTAAAGACATTAATTACTTCATATTTGCTACTCATGAGTCAGCTTTGATGTGTGAAAATAACATACAAAAGGCATTCTTTCCCCTCTCAAGATTTTTATTTCTATATTATAAATAAAATGCTTTTGTTAGTATTTAAAAATGACATTAAGATGGCACAGCAAAGTAGTGTGGGTGAGAATGCGTGGGAAGCTGATCAGAAGCACAACGAACTTCTTGGATGTTCAGAGAACAGCGGATCCCTCCACGGAAATTTGGAAAAAATATTTTGCATAGAAAAAATTCTGCCTACATATCACATTTTATCTTTTTCTCCTAAGGTTCTTTATCACTTGAAATACTTGCTGGAAAACAGATTTTCTGTCTTCATGGTTGTCTAATCTGCTACTTACAACTCCAGACATAATCCCGTTTATGACATTGCCATTGGTGACAGCGGAAAACTCCCCCCATATCCACCTCCAAACTGTGGTCAGGATGATCGAAAGGACACAGTTCAGCAAAACACTTACAAGCCTAACCTCAAACATATGCTTATGTCTTATGTGTGTGTTTTCACCAAATGAGGATGTGAGGACAGAACATCCAGAACTCCTGTTTCTCCCTTGGAAGGCACTCAGGTTGTCATTATTGCTGCAGTCAGAGCCATCATCTAAGGGCAGTGCCAGATAGATTAAGGCTATGGTCAGACATTTACACACTACAACTTCACTGGTTTTGTTTGTAAACATGCTTACACTTGCTGAACCACTGATGCTCAACCATTTTATTCCATCAGCCAGAATGAAATAAGAGACTTAGGTATGTGAATGACTGGTATCTCTTACACACATGCAAGGGGAAGAGGCAGACAGAGGCACTGCAGAGTCAGGCCAAACTGGCAGAAATTAATGAACAACAAACAGGAAGAACAAGATCAAGCAGTTGAGGGACAGATCAGCTACGACCAGGAAAGCTTTGCACTCCTGCTGATGTGCAATACAAAGAAATCCATTACTGCATTTCAGCTTATATGAATTACTCCACAAGAAAATATGTATGGACATTCCTTGTTTTCAAAAAGTTTAATTCAAGAGGTAATAACATAAAATACAAAATACTTCCTTAATAAAAACAATTGGGACATTGATTAATACAAGCCCGTTACACACCCAAAAGCAGCAATTTTTATTGAAATCTCTTATTCTCAAGCTTTACTAAATAATTGGTGCCTTCAAGAATAAACAAAACTGTTATCCAGCCAGCATATTATTGGGGCATAGGTATCTGTCCTTAACTCCCATATGCCATATCAAAAGTTCATACACCTTTGTGTTCTCAAAAAATCAATGCAATTTAAAAAATAATCAGAATTTAAATCTACACTTAAGACTTTGCACTGCCATCTAGATTACCCAAGATGATTCTATGATTTTAAAAGGTTCATTTTTATTCATTTAACTGAAAGTAAAAAAATGATGCCAGAAAGATTTTGATGTCAAGTGGTATCTCCCATTTAACAAGAGGCAAAGTTTGGCCCTGGTAGAAACCACGTGAACCTCCTAATGCTGCCTCAGCAATGCATTTGGTTATAGCACAAACTCAAGACCAGAGTAAAAAAAATGCACTCTTCCTATGATTGGACTAACTGGATTTTAAATACCCTTAAATCAAAACTTTCACCAAGGTTTTATGACTTTCCAGCCAATTAAAGCCACCAGTAACATCCACTCACTTCAAAAGAGCACCTATTGCACAGCAACAATTTTGGAGACTATTACCCAGTCCCATTTACACTTAGTGGCTGAGACATTATAAGAGTCATCTTGTATTGCATTTCAAGTCACTCAAGTGCCTACAAATCTTGTGTGAAACCCATGCAGAAATAGCCTCCATGGAAAAATCAGCATCACATTTACACATTTTAAGACTTCAAAACAAGGCTCATGTGGGACCTGAGCTCACAAAAGCATTCTGCAAAGCCTATGCACGGAGGTGGGTACTTTTAACAGCATTTTTGAATGCAGCCAGTTAACTAGAATTATTATAGGTTTGTCTGTAACTGGTCACTTGTGTCACATAATAGTAGATTAATGAAAATTGTATTCATTTCCAGGCATTTACACTAACAGGAATGATTATAGTTAAGGGACCCCTGGCATTTCCATTACAAATCTATTTTTTGAGAACTTATATGTCAGCTATAATAATATATTTTTAGCTGAAACTTGATATGAAAGGTCTCAGCTATGCATTATTCAGTAAACACTCCCATACCTTTGAAAAGGCTTTTTTCAAAATTAAGAGAGTTCTTTTACCTCATTTTCCTATTTACTGTGATTGTTTAATATTTTATCTAAGGCAGCATTTGCTACAAGGTACAAACATTACATTGTTAATTCTATTACGGATGGACTTCCTACAAGTGTTGCGCATTGCAAAATGTCAGTGAAAAAGAGCAACTGGACAGTAAAACAGATTGAACAGTCACAAAAATTTTAGGAAGATTTCATACTGATTAAAAGGCTTCTTTGGTCATTTCTGGACTTACATGATTAGAGAAACAATGATGGAATTAGTAGCAAAATGCTCCTTTTCATTTGTAAATGACATGCATATTTGTTTAATCCTATTTCCTTCTTCCCTGTATGTTATCTAAAATAATAAATCATTTCACAATAAGGAATAATGAAACAGTTACAGTCCTAAATTATTTAATTTATAAATTCAATCTACTGGACCTTCAAACTATTTTTTTTTCCACTTAAATTTTATGCCTCCTTTGGTGCACATCTTGTCAAACATGGATTAACACAGTTATTCTGACACACCTGAGGGAGCCAGCAGAGTCTACTGGGTCCCTGGGAGAGGAAAAAAATTCCACAATGCTCTACAAGTCCTTTGGAGCTGCAGGGTCTATTAACTCAAAAATACACTTATAAAGAAACAAATAAGAATTAGGCAGTGGACCACAACAATTTCTGGAGTATTGGGTAATAACTGTTATGCAAATGACAACACATTCACCATTACTGACCAAAAGGAATTAACAATATTTCACTACTTTCACTGTGGTTGCAATAATGTGCCTTTTTTAAAACAATATACATTTTTAAAGGTCTATACAGAAAATTTTAAAAGTCTGAGCACTAATTTTACTCAATCAAGCAGAAAGAATCTCTGTTCCAATTATTAAAAAACAATTCAAACTTCCATGGAAAAAAAATTAAATCAATTTACAATAGAAATTAGGACCAGATTTTCCAAAGGCTTCTGCAACCATGGCAGTGAATGGTTTTTAAAAAGACTTCAGTATCTTTTCCAGTACTTAATTACATTTTACTAGATGGTTCTCACTGAGAAATAGATGTCTTCAGTTCCTTGAAAGCAACAGGAACTTCTGGCTACTTCACAGCCATATGTAATGCAAGAAGTAGAATGAGAAAGACTTCTGAAATCTAAATCACAAGAGATCCTGAGACATCCCAAATATATGAATATCCACATGCATTTCTGGAAGACCTTCTCATCTCAATTGGGTTTAGCATGACTTTTACTTAACTCTACACCTTATAACAACTTCTCTCCAAGGGTTGCATCTAAAAATAAACAACACTTAGGGCATTTTGCGCATTAGGGCCTTTTTCCCCATATCAACGCAAAACAACTTTTCAAGGAAATTGTGATGACTAATCTCTGGAAAAGATTACATTCACAAGTTTCTGCCATTTTGATGATTTTGTTTTCCCAGTTCACAAAGATCTGTACTGCACATCTATTCAGGAAGGAACTGCTCCAGGTAAGCAGGCATGTTGTTCCTACTCAAGCCCATTCAGACAGGTTGACAATATTTAAATCTCATGCAAATATAGACAAAGCCAGTGTGCTTAGGTCATGTCTAACATAACAGCAAGTCATGGCTACTGTGATTCAAAAACATTTCCAGTGACAGAGAAGGCAAAGGATGGATTGTCAGCCTTTCATAGGTTAATTCATGACATGCAAGGCCTGTTTTCCTGATCCTCTGACATCCAAATGCTTCCACTCCCAAGCACCATGGGCTAGCAATCCATCTAGAGCAGAGGTTCACTACACCCAGGCTGTTCTGCAGCAAGGGATGCAAAATCCATGGCCATGGAAGAGACATTCAAGAGCAGTAATAAGGACACCCAATTGTAAAGGAAAATTCTGGGGTTTAATACATTGTTGCAGAGTTGTTTGGTTAATAGAAATGCCTGTTCATTAAAGAAGAAAAGAAAGAAGAAACAGTCCAGAGAGCAGACAGTGGAACAAGGACTTTCCACTTCAAATAGCTGAATTTTTTGAATAATGCATTCATTAGGGTAATTTAATATACTGCTCCTGTCCAAGGCCAAGCTTTCTGTAAATTTCTTCTTGTTCAAAATTTATAAATTTGAGTTTGTCTTTCAGCACAATCACAAAGAAACAGTGGTTTGTACGTAGGAAAAATCAGTGGAAATACTCAGAAGTGACATATCTACTATAACAGCACACACTTGAATTGCAAAATACATCTCTCAGAAGGGTTGCTTTTCTCCCCACACAGTTAAATTCTTATTACTTGAAAACTAACAAATGAATCCCTCTGTCAGTATTTACAGAATAAAAATTTATAGGCTTTAGCTTTGATGGAGATATGTGAAAATAAGCTCAAGATAGACAGAAATAGCACAGTCCCCTTGTTCTTTTAAGTCTGGGGACAGGGGAAGAGCTCACACTCTCAATGTTTTATCTGGCCTGTGATAAACGACATTGAATATGATCTACATATTCTGTAGTCAGTTACATACATGCCAATTTCCTGAATATTAAATGTCTTCTGATTTAGAACAGAACTTCTAGTTTTTATTGGGAATTAATTACACCCTTATTTGCAAAACTCATACAAAGATATTGTATATATGCAGTTGGTATGATTCCAAGTCTTGCATTGGTCAGCTAATTTCAAAATACTTAGCCAGACAATTTGCATGCAAAGATTTTTGTAGGGAAAAGCTATGAAGTGAGAGAAATGCTACTTCACAACCTGGCCTTCAGACAGGCAAGACTGAAACTCTAAATATGGCCCTACATCACTATTCCTCAAGGGTTTGTGCTGTCCTGGCTGTTATCCATCCACTGTACACAGCATCCCTGTCAAGAAATGGGAGCAGGGCAGGAATCCCTGTAGAAACATAGTTAGAGTAATCACAATAGAGTACAAAGGCTGATTCTGTCCAGGTTTTCTTTTTGCAGCCCACAATTGATAACTTTTGTCAATGCCTCCAATTCATATGTCATTATGCACAGGTACAGACAGATTGCATCTACTCATAATAGCAATTTTTCAGTTTTAGTAACTCCAGACATTTGGACTATTTCTGAAGTTATCATCTCTAAAGACAAACAAGATGCCATCTTCCGTGTCTTAAAAGGAACATTACAAAAATTACCTTGTGGATGAGCACAGTCCTTTGAAATGAGGGGACTGAACCTTGCTTACTTAATTCATACAAGCACTAGCAGAGAACTACAGCATTAACCACTAAAAGTCTACTAGGAATCTGGATTACTTCTGGAAAAAAAGGATTATTACTATACAAGACTGTACTCAAACATGATTGAATACTAAAGGTTCTATTATAAATCTTGCAGAGGGTTGCATGATGTATGAGGATAAAAAAGGGAAGGGAGGAATAATAAGGATTTAGTCATGATGCACTGACAGACTTTAGAGTCACTAAGGAGCACAAATACAACCACTGGAACATCTTAAACCTGTAAAAAGTTTGTAGAGTACAACATAAAAATCTTTATTCCACTACGCAGCTCATCTATAAAGATTTTATGTGATTTTCAATACATAAGTTATGAAATAAAGCAGCCTATAGCAGGAGCTAACAAGTACACTGCATGTTCATTCCCAAGACACTGCCCATAAAACATATTAAAGATAAATTTATCTTTTCTTCTGTGACAAGAGCCAAAACACTTCAATATTTATAGATCAAAGCTTTCTTAAAGGAAAAAAACAACAAAAAAGAAGACAATCATTATTAATTCAGTAGTACAAATCACCTCCAAGGCAATCTCTTTAAATTACTAATGACTGTCCCCCAGTCTGCAGAAGGGAGTGATCACTTCGAAAAATCACCACCACCAACCAAACAAGAAGATTTTACTACTGATTAAAGTCTTGCAATTCTGTAGCACACTGAAAGTGCAATCCAATTAACAAACCATTTATATTGACCTTAAAGAAAAATGAGAATTACATCATGCTTCCAGAGATGTATAACATAGATACACATAATATATATAAATATACATAACTATCTTATAAAAGTAGTTACAAACTTGCTATATTCCTGCATATATGTGCTAGATGAATCTTTTCATGCTGTGGCTACATATATTCTAACAAAACCAGCATGAAAACTTCAATCCACATGTGGAATACCACAGGAAGACTCACTTCGGTCCTTAAGAATAAATATTTTATTTGGACATAGAAGCTCTTATTTATTTTTACATACCTTTAAGCTAAGAAAGGAGAATGCCTGAATTAGAGACATGTAGTAACAAAAAGTGGAAATCCGTACTAATGTAATTTAGTTCAGTTCAAAAATGTCTTGTGATGTTATTCAAGACAGTAACTGAAGGAAAAGGTGAAACAAGGTTTTCAGTAAAAAGAAGTTCTCACTTCTAAGATAGACATCACCTGTTCTGCATTCACAGAAGCCTCTTCTAGACACTTCAGTATGAGTCAGTAGTGTATAAGCACACTAATTTGGCAAGAGTCAAATTCAAACTGTCTGCTGAGAAATGCAGTTTTATATGAAGAAATATGCATTTATGACACAGAGAAAATAATAAAACCAACTGTCTCTGGCAGCAGAAGTATTTAGTGAAGCAGCACCTCCTCAATATTCCAATATTTCATTTTCAATGTGTTTTCAGCCCTGTTCTCTCCTTTTTCTCTTTATAGAATATGTGCAGCAACGTAAACAACTAGAAAGGATTGACAAAAGAAGATATTGCTGACAGAAACCATTTTCGTGACCATTTTCCTCACCTCTTTCTGCACCAACGTATATAGGACGTTTTTTCCTGTTTTCATTTTTCTCTATCAGGACCTTTCCGTGAAGTTTTGGGGTTTGGAACAGCTCCACCCTATCTCCTTACCACTTAATCCCCGTTTCTTTTTGTATCACAAGCCATCTCTTCACTTTACACACATAAAGATAACTGCTGCTGCTTGAGAGGCAGCAACACAGCTTCTGTTGTTTTCATTATCGAAACCTATTTCATAACCTAAACCCTGCACTTTGTTAATGCTCCCTACTGAAAATACCTCAGGAAAAATTAGAGATTTTAAGAAAACCAGTAGTGGGTTTCCATTATCAAGAGCAACTCAAAATCAGAGGTCTACCAGCAAATTACAGCTATGCCTGCACATTTTTAGACTGAGAATATTCTGATCTATGAGTACTATACTTATTGTTTTGTGCAACTTTGGCATAACTCAAATACAGAAGTGAAATATAATATTAAAAAAAATACCTTTTTTTTTTTAAAAAAAGAGCTATTAGGCTCTGCTATGTAAAATATGGCACACGCTAAGAAGTAAACCTTTCCCTGATAGATGGTAACAGCTCCTTTGTTTCTCCAACTCCCACGTGATGGAAGGATTATGCTCTCAATTGATGGTAATGGCTCCCACTAAGACAAACCAATCCACCGTCTCTAACTCCACACACACTACTGACTCCATGTGCCAAAACCTGCACACTAAGCAAGCAAATACTTGGAATTAAATAAACAGTTCAGATTCCTCTCTGCAGACCCCAGTGACCCACAGTGTGAATAGTTATATTTAATTACATATACAACCCATTACCTCAAAAAGCATATATTTCCTGAGTAAAATCTGTAGCTACAGAATATTTCTCTCTCTTTTCAAGACATTCTGTACTAGAATCCCAGAATAGCCACAGACCAAGCGGGAAAAAAAAAAAAAGAAAAAAAAAAAAGGAAAGAAATGGTGACCTATTTAATAGGGAATAAGCCAAGACATTGAAAACTAACACATGACCAACATTATCCATAGAAATCCTCATGTCTTATCTAGATAGATCAAATGCACAACATGTTATGCAGAATCTTCAGGGGTGTCTAGGGAAGAAAATTTATTTCTGTACTTCTTAATGAACCTATACCAATTTTTATGAAGAGTTTATGATGGAATAGTTGGGAGAAAAAGGGAGAAAATTAGAATGGAGAATAGCCTTCATTGCTACATTGTCAAGGGATCTACTCCAAAAATTAACTGAGAGGAAAATGTGGGAATGTGACATCCCAGCTAGCACTGCTTATGAAAAAAGAAAAAAGAAAAAAGAAAAAAGAAAAAAGAAAAAAGAAAAAAGAAAAAAGAAAAAAGAAAAAAGAAAAAAGAAAAAAGAAAAAAGAAAAAAGAAAAAAGAAAAAAGAAAGAAAAAAGAAGAAAAAAGAAAAAAGAAAAAAGATCCTATTTAGCGATTAGGTTCTGAAGATATTGTTTTTTACAATGAATGGTTTGTATTAAAGAAAAGGAAGCTCAGAAGAAAATTCAAGTACAGGAAGAAACACCTGGAAACTGTCTTTGAGAACATTGCATTAGACTCACAGCAACACAGCTAATCTTACATAATATCAAATTCATTAGCCCAGGAAAACCACTTTAGTAGCCTTCACATATCTTCATCTTTATTCTCCATTGTTACCTGAATAAGAGAAACCTTAAGAAAATCTATAGTATAACTAGAATAAAGGATACACTCAACAATATTGCAGGACCTAGTCCAGAGAGGTGAGTGGAATTAGCCATAATCATTACTGTATTGCATAAAATACCTGCTGTGTATTTTTTCTTTGCAGAATACAAAGGAATTAGTCCAAATAGCCACATTTGTTGATAGCCGCATATACTTGAAGTTCTCATTTTTCTTATGTGCATTATGTCCATTCCCCAGAGCTGGAACAAATTATGTTCACAAGTACCAGTACTTTGAAACCATTTCTGTAAACTCAGATAAATGCCAGTTCAAGTTTCTGACTACCCAAGGTAAACAGCTTACAGTTTCAGCTCTGTTGCATAAAAGAAATAATTGTAAGTCACCTGCAAAGCCTAATACACTCTTGAGTTTTTTTATGATGCAAATACTTATCACCTCTTTAAGAATTCAAAGGCCACAATAATATGAACATCCTTAACATACTTTTACTTTCTATAAGAGCAACTCTAAATTATCCTGTTCAACAAAACAAAAACTTCATTATTTACTTTGTGACACTGGAGATAAACATTCTGCCTGCAGGGTGGCACAAATTTATATGGTAGATGCAATATATCAAGACCAAAAAAGAAACGTAATTTTAAAATAAGTTAACATTAAAATTAATAGAAATTATCTCAAGCTGAGTAACTATGATTATTTAGCCTTTCTCCCAAAGCAGAAGTTTGATCCCATTAATATTAGTACATGACTCCAGGCAATGATCTGCCTTTATCTAAAGTCAGTAGTGTTTGCCATGACTACAAACAAAGCTACAGCAAGACCAGCTTAGAAAAATAGGTCCATAAATCCAAAAGATTTTTTTTTGTCTCTTGTTAACTCAGAAGGCTTTGCATCAGCTAGCATTCCATAGTATTCCTCCTGGTTTCTACTCCAAATTCTGGTGAATTTGCAAGCAAAAAAGCCAAGGCCTTGCATACTAAATATTTTGTTGTTTCCTTGTATGTCTCTCTCCTCATTCATTTCAGGTTATATTCAGGGTGTATTATGTTATACAGACCATTGTAAAATCAAGTGTTACATTTTGCAATTAAGCAGATTATAATCTTGGTTTGGAATCTCTTTTGAAACTGTAAGTGAAAAAAAATTATGTAACATGATTGTCTGGGTTTAAGAAATAGGTGGCTTCTTAGAGTAAAATAAGCCCAGAGTTTAAATGCTTTAGGCAAATTAGTAAGACAAAACTGTCTATACATTCTCTCCTCTGAGTTCTACAGATAGTCTGAAAATACTTTTTTAAGAAAGGTCACACATTTCATTATAGAAACACAATAAACTGACTACAGAATACTAAAAATAATACTCCTTTAAATAGTTTGGCTGTAAGTGTCAGATCACAGTATTCTGATATGCTACCACCTTTAACTTGAGACCAAATGTCTAGAAACCATTTAAAGAAACAAAGAAAAGATTCACAAGTATTTCTACAATTTTTTCACGAGAAACCTTCCAGTTCTGAAGGGATGACAGGATATAACATTGACCTGGTAGATTGCAGTCCCAGCAAGGAACCCTCATCATTCCCTCACTGCTCAGGGCTGTCTAAGAAATAATTCTATGTCCCTGTTTCTCCTACCCACAGTTGTCTTAATGAAAAGCAAGTATTTTAAAATACAATGCACTTTTATTCCTCTGCACTTAAAGCTCCTGAAGGTAGAATACTAGATAACAAGTTTAGTCATACAAAGTTTGGAAGCCCCTTTTAGCCACTTATAAATTTTCCTGAAGTAATGTTTCAGAAGGTAAAATTATTCCGATTTCCTGCTATATTGGAAAAGAACAGGATCAAGCTCTCTGTCACCAACATCTCCTTGTCTCACAGTAAAACCACCTGTAATGTTGTCCTCAAATTAGGCCAACGGCTGTATTTTGCATTATGAAAAAACTCCTGTACATCACACAAGTCATTCAGTTTGAGAACAAATGTTTGCCAGTTCATTCAGTGCAACATATCTGAGAACCCAAGCATGACACTGAGGAATTAAATATTTTAGTAGTACGATGATATTAAAACAACTGATAACTTTCCAGATGTTATTTTCAAATGCATGATTACAGCTACAGCAATAGCCCTAAAATCACATTTGTATTTAGAAAGATGTTTACTTGAAACCTCTTCAAGAATAATGGAAAGTTTGCTTCAAACAACAAACATCCATGACAAATACTTGACAAAAGCACATTTATTTTGCATCACTTTTGTACTGTGTGCTACTATGTTCCAGTGTCTTTTGTCGTTCTTG
This sequence comes from Gymnorhina tibicen, assembly GCA_013399875.1. NCBI lineage: Eukaryota > Metazoa > Chordata > Aves > Passeriformes > Artamidae > Gymnorhina > Gymnorhina tibicen. Next base: position 219,381 of record VXAZ01006211.1, read on the forward strand.
TATAAGCCCCTATGAGTGTTAGGCCAAAGTCTGTGTCCTGAACCGATGAACACGCAAATTCAGATTAAAACTTCAAAACTTGACCCCAAACACTTCCAAATAATAAAAAAGAATGTTAGTAAAGTTTCATCTAAGTCAAGAACAGCTTCTTGTCCAATTTTTTCCAAACCTCATTAGTCTCCCAGATGATGAAAGTGAAACACAGAAAGTGTCAAGTTACTACGTTCTGAACAAGTTCAGTATTTGAGCACAGTCAGTTCCAAGTATTTAGATAAGAGAAACAAACATTTTGGAAAAATTAAACTTCTAAAATCATCGACTCTTTCATCACCATCCAAAATAACGTCAGGCTAGAAAAAAAAATATAAACACACCGAAATATAAGCCTCCTTTTTTGTTTTTAATCTAAAGTGCACTGCTAAGAGATAACGGCAATTTTGGATTTTTTTTTTTTAACATGGCATAAAAAAATGACACCAGGGAAGGCACTGAACGGGGTGAAAGGCGCGGTGGCTGCGCGGGGCGCGGCCGCGGCGCGCGGGGCGAGCGTGGCGCGGGG
>VXAZ01006211.1:222931-304967 GCA_013399875.1 Gymnorhina tibicen
AAAAAAAAAAAAAAAAAAAGGTAAAAGCGGCCGGTGGTGGGGGAGGGACAAGGGTGAGGGTGTTGCACAGAGAGCGAGGCGGGCTGGAGAGCCGCTCGCTCCCCGGCACGGCGCGGTCCCCGGCGCGGGAATGAGGCGCTCCGTAGCTCCTGCCCTGCACTGCACTGCCCTGCCCCGCCGCCCCCGGGCCGGCCACCGCCTCCTGCTGCCCGGGAAAGCCGCGATTCGCTTCACACGGCCGGGCCGGCCTCAGCCCACACCCAGGCTCACCCTGGCCCGGGAGCAGGAGAGCCAGGAGGGGTGCGGGACCGGGGGGATGCTTCTCCGGGAAGGGCAAGGGGAGGAAGGGCTGAGGTGGGGGCGGACGGGGGGCGGTGGGATGAAGCCTCACCTGGGGAAACGGCGGGGTAGACGGGGGGGAACTGCACCCGAGAGACGGCAGAGCTGCTAAAGAAAGGAAACAGCCAAACCGTGAAGCAGTCGGCAGCCCTGAAAAGCAGGCAGCCATTTAATAGCTACCTTGGCCGGAGCGCTCGGGAGCGGTGAAGCCCCGCGCCGAGCTCCACGGCATCCACCTGCCGCTGGAGCGGGGCCAGGGCGGCCCCCGCGCCTCCCCCTCCTCCCCCCCGCCGCCCGTCCTGCCAGCGGCCACTCCGGCACTGCTCCAGCGGGGGGAACAAATCGTGCCCCTCTCCCCGCACTGTCAGTGCCTTAAGCCGCCACACTGTGCCTTTGAGCTCAAGTAAGTAGCTGCTCGGTTTTTTCTTCCAGAAACAAAATAGCCATCCTTTGGGGGGCTGGGGGCAATTCGTCAAGACATATTTTCACTACCCTTTCCCATTTGTAACAATTGGAATTGCACAAAGTGAGAAAACACACTTTTCCCACTGAAACAGAGAAGATTGTGTGGGTGATAAATTTCTCATTTATGTATTCAATAGAAAAAACCCAAACAACTAAGTTAAAGAACGTTTAAGCATTTTTAAAAATCACAACACCCACGGCCCCCACCCAATTTTTCAGCTTTTTTTGTTCCGTGGCTGATGTTACAGAGCCACTCTCCCTGTTCACTAGCGGAGGTTTCTGTTCTCACACAGCCAGGCTGCTTCACTGCCAAACCTCTTGAAATACAGCCCTGAAAGGAAGATGGTGGATATGCTGTGCAGTGAATCATTTGACTTTAGATGTATAAGAGGCACTTTTTTTCCCTTTCTGCAATCATATGATAAGACCAGGAGGTCTCAAGATAAAACACTTTAATCCTGCACTGTGAAATTCACCTGAAAATGCTAACTCGGGACTACATCTGACACTCCTGAGCTGTTTCTGAGTCTCTGCTATTAATTGCCATTACATCACAGAAATGTGTCATTTGCCACATCTGAATATGACCAGATATCAACATGAACCTGATGCTGAAGGCTGGTAATATTTGGTGCTGGACTGACAGGAATTTTTTATTTACATATTAACTTAACAAGAATTCAAGCAATGCCAAAATATCTCACATTCCTTCTCTGATCTGGTGTGTGCACTAAAAGTCAGAGAACACTTGTTCCAGGCCCAGAGTACCCCTGCCCGACGTGTAGTGAAACCTACTCCCAGTCTGGCTATTCCAGCAAAAAGGAATTGAACATATCTCAAACAAATTCAATATGTGTGGATATCATGGTACATTATGTGTGGAAAATTAATGTATATCCTTGGGTTTTGGAAATTTAAAGGTTCTATTAAGCCATGTTTGGGTTGATCTGCATAACTCATTATTTTTGCTAGCTGTTAATGCACAGCTGTCTAAATCGGTCTATAACAGTAACATTGTCTTACCAACACTGCAGGCTCTGTGTACCCAGACAAGCCTATGGGGTACGGGTTTCATCATTATATATTGACAAAGTCATACAACATTTTTCCTTTTACAAATGTGTTCATGCTTTGCTATACACTTTTGACAATACCAGTTTTTCTCTGACCAGAGGGTTGTGGTCTATCTCTGCCAGTTAAAATTTCTCATCACCTTCAAAATCTCCCATTTATTTTAAGCAACTTGTCAAAGAAATAGTTTCCCTCTATTTTCTCACTTGTGTCTGTGTGTTTGATTGAAAAGTAGAGGAAATAACTGGTGTGAACACCAGTATTGGCAAAATGCAGAAGTGTTCATGTGACATGTTTAAGGATTGCTAAGATTTTGGTTGTCTTACAATGGGCAAACAACCTGGTTCCCAGCTGGATATGGTACTTCTGATTCTAAAAATATCTCAATTAGACTACAAGTACAGTAATCTCACTGAGAAGCCAGCAAAGATGGTCATATTTTAAATGGCAGTTGCAGATTATTTTGATTCTTAGCTTTCAAGATGGAAAATAATACCCCTCAAAACTGAAATACTCTAAAAGAATGGCCCACAGTCTTTCCTGAGCAGCGTGTGATACTATGAAAAAAATGGGCAATAAAATAACATCATACTTGTTCATCTTGTCAACCCTTGACTGCAGCACTATTTTCCTGTCACCTCGAGTAATATCCCAGGCCAATGGGCTGCTGTAAATGTATGCATTATGCAAAATAAACTTTCAGATGGAGTAAGAGTTTCAAGATAGGTTCTCAAGTGATCCAGTCACTCAAGTCAATAGAGACAGAAGAGATGCTGATTGATAGTAGCCCAAGAACAGTAGCCCTGTATCACAAATAGTGCGACTAAAAAGTGCAAAATCCCACTTAAAAAAAAAAATCTTTTCACTGCACCTCAACAGGCTGTTGTGTTCTGTCAAAGTGATGTTTCCTGAATTTTTGAGCATTTGGATAAGATGCAGCAGTATCAGAAACATTCAGGTGAGAGTTCTTTCCATGTATCAGATAACATTTAATTTTCTAATTAACAGAAGAATGTTAATAATAAACTATTTTGATACATGATTTAAATTTCCAAGACCTGTAAATCTATAAATTCATGTAAAAGACAACAAAATATAGTCAACCCTTGCAGAAATTTCCTGAACAAGGTTTCAGTATACTTTTATCTTGGTCTCTTTACTTTCACTTTAGGTCTTCAGATCTAGTGTGACACAGTCCCTGCACCATACACCATTCCATTAGCAATCAGCATGTCAGCATAAAAAGCTGTTACATCACATACATAGAAAAATTATTCATGTAGGTGTCTTGATTCTGCTTTTTATGGGCAATGGAATTCACTTTGTCATAGCCACAGTGTTCTGGGATGCACATCAGCTTCAACTACTGTGTATCTAAAAGAATTCAAACTGGTAAATTTATTGACAAAAGCAATTTTGTAAGACCTGACAGTTATACTGCTCTTGGCCCTTAAAAAATATGAATTTATCAGTATTGTACAGAAAATGAGTCCAATAAGTTGCTCAGGAAACAAGTACCACTTGACACAAGCATGACTGTCACTTAACTGTAAAAGAAGAGCAAATGGGAGAGGCAAATAATAATCTCTTCTTGATTTGCATGATTCTGTAGGACTTTAGATGTTGGAGCTCATACTTTTTCATTCTGTAACTCACTACATGCATCTTCACAGAAAGACAGTATAGATAAGACCTTACCTCAGTTCTTGACACAGGCAGTATTTTATGAGTCAAGGACCTGCTATATTTTTAAACAAAAATCTTTTGTGTAGCTCGAGATCAGCAGAACTTAGGTGTATATTGAAGAAAGTATTTTAATGTGAAATTGAATTACAGATTAAAAAAAAAAAAGGCAAGTAAAGGTTGTGTAAGACATACCCAAGTGCTTTGATTGCAGACAATTGGAAGCAACTCAGTGGGGACTGGAACAAAATACAAAATGCCAGGCACCTAGAATTATGATGGATTGAGATCTAAAGTCCTCTTATCAAATCATGAAATCACCACAAAAAGCTGCCCTATTTCCTTCAAAGTGGTGGAATAAATTAGTTTAACAGCTATATAGACAGCAATTTTTTAATTCCTTGATTTTAGCTGCATTGGCACTTAGCTAAGAAATATCTGCAGCATCCACATCCTTTGATAGGAAGGCAGGGCAAGGCAGAATGAGTGATTGCATAGGGTAAGGATAGTAAAACACCTAAAAGACAGCAAAAAATGGGCACCAAGATTATGTCACTCTGTGTCTAAATCTCCTCCATGATGTTTGTGTAAGATTCAGCCCTGAAAGCAGATTGCAGAAACCTGTTATTAAATTAATGGAGTGGCATTTTCTGCATCAATTGATTGCAGGATTTGGTCTTCCTTTCTAAGCTCTCTTGGACAGAGAGTTGGTTTCCTAAATTTTTTATATTCAGTAATACATTCTGAAATACTGCTATAGAAAATATGTGAGGGTTCTAAAACTGTTAGGTTGGAAGCTTTTGATGAAAAAAAGAGAAAAGTTTTCTTTTTAAAGCCATTCAGCTTCAAAAATCAGTCTTGGGTCTGGTATAACTGTGTGCAAGTTTTAAGATTAAAATGGAAATCTACATAGTTTTAGCTGGATTTTTTCTTCAGCTGGAAGGACATCACTTTTTCAGAAAAGTTCTCCTCATTATTGCCACCACTTTGACCAAGTGAGGGGACAACAGGAGGACAACTCAATAGAAAGAATTTAAAAAGAAGTACTATCTTAAATAGTACTCTAAAGTAATTGTTTAGATTTAAAGATTTAAACAATACTCAAACTGCATTTCAGGCATAATTTTTTAAGAAAGAACTGGAGAAGAGAAGTTTGCATCTGATTGTAAAACATATTGCAGTCATCCTTTTAATGGTGTTCTGGAAAGGGAGATGAAACTGCTTTCATCAAATGTATTCATTTGCTTTCATCATTTCAAGCCTTCATTGAGAACAGAGAAAACACAGTCCTCTTCATTGTCTTCCACTTTCTTGCATGCCCATCCCAAATGTGCTTGTGTCCTAGTCTTTACCTGCTATCCTAAAACCCCAATCCTAGTAAGGAGGATATGTTCCCCAGTACTGCAGGAAGCATAAGTAAATGTTCTGTAGCACATTTTGCCCCTAACTGATCCTTTCCAACTTTGTGCATGCAATCCAAATGTTTCATGGAATCAATACTTGCTTTACATGGGATCTGCCTCTATTTACAGATGCTAAAATGTAAAAATTTCACTGACAGGTCTTTCTGTTCAGCAGCAATCACCAAGTCTGAATGGAGCAGTTTTGCTGAGTTGAGAGTGTTTTTAAAGAGCTGCATTATCCTCTATAGAAAGAGTATTGTTGCCTGAAGGGTATAGCGTGGAGATGGACTGAGGGCCAGTCAAGATGGCAAGGCACCTGTGTTGCAACTCAGGCCTAAAGGAAATTATGGTAATCCTGAGAAAATTCAGAATGCCAGAACAGGAAAAAAAAAACCAACCCCACTCAAAACAATCACAAAAGTTACTGTGGAATAATCCCTCTCAAGAAGCTATATATAGCAAAAACCTCTGGGACTACCATCAGTATTTACCACTTTGCATTCAAGGATCTCTCTAAAATATTTCAGTGTTGCTGTGGAGAGTTATCTTTCATTCTCTCCACCCATCCCATTTTGTCCTCAGACTTAGTAGTTTACAACCAGCTATGATCTGGAAGAGATCTCATGCATGCAAATTTGTACAATATTACTATGCCAGGTTCACAGGTGAGGTAGAGGAAGCACATACTGGCTCAGCACCCAAGACAATCCCTACTGAAATTAATGGCAAAATCCACATTCAGCTCAGGAACAGCAACACCAAGGCCCATCATTCAAAGTCCTAAATGTTAAAAAACTGTAAGACACCCAACATACATGATTATTCAATCTTTTTACCAACCTGGTCTCTACCACATTTACAGGGTAAATGCGTTCTAATTTTTGTCTAATGAAGTAGTAGATGGAAATGAAAACATCCCAGGTTGTTATATTTTTTGAGGCTACAGCTTTCAAACTAGAGGATATGTCTTCTTAGAGAGGTCAAAGGCACAGGTATGCTCAGTCCTCAAGCAGTAGTAGGGGGAGCTCAGAGAAGGTGTGGAGCCTTGATGAATTTGTTTTGTGTGACCTTCTCCCTAATGCCTAGGGACATTTTGATTCAATTCCACACAGGCCAACCATAAGGTCACTTCAACAACTCCTGTCAATCACTTTGCCATACATGGACAGTGAAATCTTTAACAGGGCAACAAAAATTGTCTTCAGAGTCACTTTGAAGAGCTGTGAATTAACCGGTCAGAAAAAGAGTCTGTCCCTGGAAGCAGGGCAGCAGCTCTGGGTAGTCATACTAATCATGGTATTAACTTTGTAAATTTATTCTCACATGGAAAAAGCAGCTGAGTAATATCCGTACTTGATGTTGTTACACAGCAAACTGAAAGTACTGCTTTGCATTTTATCTCTCAGCATGGCAGCTTTGGATGTCTCAGGCCAATGTAAATAAGGAGTAACTCTACAGATTTTACACCATTACCCAAAAAAAAACCAAACCCACCCACACACCAAAAAACAATCTAAAAATAGAGTTAAGGGAAAGACCTTCTCTGTAGAGTAAAATAATTATGCATCTTTATTTATATATTTACATTAATTTTGGTGACACCCATCTGTTTAGCTCACTATGAACAATTAAGTATGCTTTATGCAGCTTCCACAACAAATCTTGATAATCCTAACTCTATACATGAATTACTCGCGTGTTCATCTGGCCTCAGAGTTCAAGCTCAAAAAGAGCTGGACCTATGTTTCAACTACCTTTTCATTTCTCCAGTTGTACTTTATAAATACAGATCATTTGCATCATCATAAAGCATCAAGAATCACTTGAACATGTCAAGAACTTATCAGTTAAACACCTTCTTCTCTAGTTTCTTAAATTTTAAGTCCAGTTTAAATTTTTTTCTGTTTTGAGCTTGACCAGCTTCTTCCCAGTATTAGTCCTGATTACAAGGTTTTACACTAAGTCAGAGATCCAGTTGACACTGTCACAACTTTCTGTTGGGGCTAGGGGTAAGAGTTCTCTTTTCAGGGCAAGGCTGATGGATGTTGCTGTCATTCATTTGCAATTTTTTTGTTTTTTCTGAACCCATCAGTTTTCTGATGATGCTGTGAGTCCACAGTCCCACAGGGGAACACGCTGTATGCACAGGAGATTTGGCCATTACTGCTACAAATAATTCTGCAAGAATTGCCTCTTTTTTTCTTAAGGTCATTACAATATAAAAGTTTATTACAATTCTAATTTATACTGCCTCTACATTCAAAATGATTATTTCATAATTCCTTCACTTCAAACTTGGTTTTGAAGAAAAAAATAAACAAATACCTTCCATTTCCTTCTCCTGTTTCATCACCTCAAACATTCTCATTGTAAATTTATTTGCAACAACAAACTTCTCTCTTGCATGGAATGCAAGCACATCAGTGTCGTGGGTTAGAATATCCTCACTAGTAACCCTGTCTTTCTTTCAAATTCTCATTCCTAAAGCCTGTATCAGAACAGATAAATGGTGAACAGTATAATAAATCCTTTTAAAATACATGCATTAGTACAAGAAATAAATAAATAACAACATCTGCAAACATGAGAAGGTTTTAGTATGCTTCAAAGGGTTTAGGACAAAGTTTGCACTTCTAAAACATGACAAGATAAATATTTTCAGCCAATAACAAAAGACACAAACACATAAACAGGTTTCTGAACAAAATCCATGTAAACATATGGGAATACATAGTGTGTTTATAGTGTATATACAAATCTGGACAGGCGTATACCATGAATTCTGAAAAGAAAAATACAAATTACAAGTCAAAGGTTGTTTATTAATGTTACCTGAAGCACTTCTTTGCATTGCCCTGATGGCAATGACTCTGTAAATGCCTATATGTACGCAATCCAGCAGTGCAATATTTTGGAGGTCACACCAAGTTCTATTGTCTGAATGTGGTTCAGTATCAATGTGACACGAGGAGTGCAGCTGTCTCTCCTTCCTACCCCAACACTGTTGCCTCTTTTTACTTCACTAGATGGGCACTGGTTTGGTCCATGAAATTTCTGGTTCTGTGCACCTGAAAGATAACTCTTACTCTAAGATGGTCTTCCTTGGGCCAATTTAGAGTGATTTCTAAGTAAACAATATTGTGTATGTTAGTCTTCTGTCAGAATCTAGATAGGTCCATACTACACTACAGCATGATCCAGGTTGGAGAATACTTGTACAGTTGAGAGTGTTTGCTGGTCTTCACAGAGATTAGAACAATCTGTAACAGAGTTTGTTAGGACAACTATCATACCAAATATAAATGAGCTGGATGTCACATCACAGCATAAATTGGAAAGACAATTTTGAAAGTAATAAACAATTGCATCTTGCAACAGCTCAGTCCGAAGCATAGAAGAGAAAAGGCTATTCTTGACTTTGCCTAAAGTAACTTTCTGAAATAATTCCTGTAAGTAAGTATGATTGACTTCCTAGAGAAAAAAACTTAATATAATTAAATTTGACATGTTTTGTGAGACCAAACTAAGCGGTACTTTCCAACACTGAAATTCAGGAGCCAGATTCTTTTTAAATGAGAAGGCTATAGCAGTTTCAAAGACAATAAAGTAAAAAGAATAGAAAACTAAAATCCATAGGAATCAGCCTGGACACCATGCTGTTAGACAGTCAGGGGAAAGCTCTGAAAACCCTGGTACACCAAGTCAACAAAAATGCAGTGAACAGAGTAGGTTTAAATATAAAGTGGTTTAAATATAAAGTTGGCCTTCAAGCCACTTGTTATCAATGGAACTCAGATTATGGCAGCAAGTATGATTCTAAACAATGGCTGCCTAGGAGGCTATAATTCCAATATGATTGCCAAAAAAGAGAACCAAACACAGTGAAAAACAAACTTTGGAAGCTTAGCAGAATGCATGTGGGATGTCAGTACCCCCAGAGATCTTTCAGTGAGACAATCATTTTACTTTGCTCTTCAGACATAAGTGAATATGAGAAACCCATATACAGTACTGAAGTAGAAAGCAGCTTTTGAGGCATTCCCAAAGATACAGATATCGAAAAGTCTGCAAGTAGTAGGTATAATAAGAAGACTGAAATAGCGCATTGCTTCTGAATTTCGTACCTTTCAAAAAACACATCACTACTGTATCCTTGGAGGGACTCCCTGTGGAATTATATTTAGCCTAGGTATCAGGAGCTCAGCTCTAGCTGAGCTAGTATGAGGCTCAGCATGCACTAATTAGTCAGGCTTCTGAGAAAGCACTTGCAGGCCGCGCTCAGCTCTGCAATGCTGCAGATACTGCTGGCATTTGAAACACACCAGCCTAAACAGTTCACTTGGTCTTGTTGTAACTGCACTAGAGAAGACCCTGCAAAAAGATGCATTTTGCCCTTGTGTGCAGGTGTCAATGTGCTTGAAAAAAAGACACCAGGCAGTTGGGGATGAACAGATACACTTATTCCAAGTTATGTCATATCTTAATTATATCTTCTCTATTTATGTATATAGAGAAGACATATATCATGTCTTCTGGATTTTTCTTTGCTTTGCTTCAGCTGAAAGTTGTATGTTATGCACAAAACAACTGCATAATGAATAACAAAGGCATGCTATTTAATTCTCTTAGGGGAGACCAGTAATTACTGTATGCTGACTGTTCAAGGGTGTTATTTTTGTAAACAAGAAAGAAACTAAATGAGCATAGAATTCATCATTAGGAAATGGTCTCTTATTCAATTAATACACATTCAAGAGAGCCCCATATCCATGTGCTCTAGTCAGTGAAGTACTGCAGGAAAACAGGAAGAGATCTCCCAGGGTGCAGCACACCCTGCTTTTTCTACCATATGCCTTCTAAATATGTTCCTCCGTTTCACTACGCTCACAAGGCAACTTGCTGATTCTTGGCAAATTGATTCTGATACATTAAAAACATATAATTCCTAAAGAATAAGTTTTTCCCTTATTAAAAAAAACAACAAGAAAACAAACCCTCAAATCACCAAACCAAATAAAGAGAAACACCCTTACGAAAGTGCTTAGTGAATTCTGGCAACAGGTAAATACTTCCAAAATCTGGAATAATCTACTCTTTCCAAATTATGGTCTCAACAAGGTCCTGAAAAACAGAGCTTGAGAAACTTAAGAGATATTCCATGGTGCATGAAACATATCAGATGTATTTATTTGGTTGAGATAGTACAGACAAGAGTTATCATAAATATAAAGAAATCATGACAGATACAGGGAAACAATAAACTTCTTTGAGATTAGCCTAAATGTGGATTAAAAAAAAATATGGAATTTTCAAGAAGAAAATTCTATGGAAGGTTAAGGAGTTCAAATAATAAGCTGCTGGTAAATCACAGATTTTAAATAATGTATTATAATTTACATTTATAGTGTTAATTTTCAGTGCTGTTCCATAAAGTTGTACAACAAATTGAGTAGGAAACTTTGTTCCTAAAAAGAGACTTTTAAAGACCCTCCAAATAGTCATAGAATAAGGAACCACTAATTAAGAGGAGATGGGGATATAACGGAAAATGGAAGAAGAATTAAGTTATTTATATGAAATTCAAGATATATTAACACATTGTAAGCTGTGTGTGTTATAAAAAAGAATAAAGATGAACAAGGGGGAAGTAAGGTAAAAGTAGTAATAAAATAGCATCTACAGGTGGTAACTGAGATTAGAGGTTCAAGAGTTGAAACATTAGCATCACTTTTAGAAACCCTTTGAGAATTGAAGAGGTAGCAGTTCATTGGAAACCAGTGATTTCAGTACTTTGAACAGCTTTCTTAAAATTATTTAAAACAGCTGCACATCTGCAAGTTCTACATATCTTTACTATGGGCTTTAAAAACACAGATTTCAGCTTGCATGTTGTCTGTTTGCTTCCTAAACTTAAGATGAGTAGGAATGCTTTTCCCAACAACTCAGGAATCTGAATTTCTAATTACACAGCCTGTGGATTTCCTGAGAACTGCTTGGATTTGGAGATAATAAAATATTCCAGTGCTTAGCATCCCTTTGCCCAGCCATGAATCCCAGAATACTTTGTCCTGCTTTTTCTGAACTTTTGCAGTCACTGACATCCTAATTACGAACTGCGCTGGAAAGTACTCTGGCAAATTCCATTGAGTCCAATGGGCAGAAATAATAATTAAAGTGTGCATAAATTTTCAATATTATTCAAGAAACAGATACACTCATAAGACCGCACATTGTGTGATATAATAGATTTTTTTTACAGTCCCAAACAATTCATTCGTAATACAGAACCTTTTTACAAATGGCTGTTTCAAAATATGAGCAGAGAAGTCCATCTTCAAACAAGATAAATCAGGGACATAGTGAATATTTACTGGGTAGATATGATTTATTTCCACTGTGCTCCAGAGAATCCATCAAAATCTATTACATACAATGTAGAAAAGATGGGATCTATGTTAAGAAGATTTTAGTGTTTAGAAGGCTCAATATAAATCTTTTTGCAAAGTAAAGCAAAAGCTAAACATTGCATGTTATGGTAAAGGGAGTTTAAGGAGGATTTTGGTTAAAACTTGACAGTGACTCCTGCCATAATATCATGACTCTTAGAAATTAATCATGTCCATTTTGAGAAATTCAACCATGTTATAAAAATCCCAGAGAAATGAAGCTGTCTTATTGTGTATTCATAACAAATCACATAATGTGCAACACATTTTATTTGACTTAAATTCTAAACAAACAAGGCCTTAGTTCTAAAATAACACATAATAACAAAATATTCAGTGACCACTGATAGAATCAGCAGTATAGGGCAGTGCTGGAGAGTTACTTTTTTTTTTCCATGTTTGAAGAGTAGCTTTCTGTTCAGAAAAATACATAATTGGACATTTGTGTAAACAAATCTGAGGCTTTTATTGTGCATCTATAAATAAATCTGCTGAATACTACACTGCTTTCACTAAGTCTCCACCTATAATCATTGTGTTTTACCTCCCTGTCCCTGGCACCAGTGGGTCCCTGGCCTTAAGACTGGTCTATTCTTCATACTCAAAATTTCCAACATAACAAAAATTCTTATTCAAGCATTTTGAGAAAGTTGCCACCTTCAACAACAGGAAATAATGTAAAATATTTCTCATTACACTGTTCAAAGAGATTGGTATTTAAAATAATTTTTTAGATAAAAGAATTGCAAGCTGTTTGCACACTCAAAATTGCATTCCAGTTATTCCATGACAACACTAACACTTGGTATCTAATTTTTCTTCCTCAAAATTTTCTTCAATTTTATCTATGCAGATATCTCTCTGGCTATTCACATTTAAAGATCTTTTTGAGAGCATTTTGAAAATGCAGCCACTAATGAGAGGGATGATTAAGAGGCCTAGTAGTTTGCTATTAGCATATGGAAAAGTGAAACAGTTTCCATCTGCATACCTATTTTTATCTCTCTGTTTCTCCTCCTATCCTTAAAGTAGAACTATTACACTAGGTAATCTGCCTTGTTAAGGCACTGGAAAAGCAATGAAAAGTGGGAAGCATCCTATGATTGCTGACTGAGCTGCCCAGAGAAGCAGTGGCTCATCTGCACATTATCATCTTTGTGCTACCATAGAATGAGCAGTACAGTTGTCTCAACTGAAAACTTTGATTTTAAATTAGGGGGGGTTTGGTCAAACTTTTTGATAATATTTCAACATTTCAAATAAATAAAGATGTGTACAAAGATGTCACCTATTAACAGAAAGTACCTTAACTGCTATGTGTTGTATGTCAAGGATCTCCTCCAAGTTCATAGTTTAACTTTTCGCTTTGAGCCCATGACAAATAAAATGCATTTGACAATTGCTTGTGAATATTCAATGCAGTACATCAGGCCTAATCTCCAACCTCCAAGGTTAAATCTGATAACAGTTTCTTATTAAGCACTGGACAAAAAAAAGTAAACAAATCCATCTTTAATTAGACCTTCACACTTTTTTCTTTCTTTTTTTTTCTTATGTTTTTTAGTAACAAAGACTGTCCAATGCTTAGGAGAATTAACAGATTGAAGAGTAGTGACAATCTAAAATTTCAAATGAGTCTAGTGTTGGTTTCAACTTAGAGAAGACATTAATTATTCTTCAACACTGCAAAATGACAACCATTTCCAAAATAACATGCATACCAAAACCCCCAAACTTCATCACATTCTGAAGTACTGGGTTTGAATTTCTTGTGTTTAGGTTGATACCAACAAAAAGTCAGCATTGCTTTCTCTTTCTTATACACTGTCTCATTATTAAAAGGGCACAAAGGGACCAAGCTCTGACACATCATCTGCAGATGGCATCTTTCAGTGAGCTCCAGGGATATGCATCAGTGGACTGAAGGAATTTCTGAATTCCTGTCTTGGGGTGATTTTATGCTGTTGTATCCCCTATCACTGCTTTGTGCCCAGACATGATTCCTGAGCCTTTCTATGCCTTTAAAACTGGATGCAAGAGACAGAAAAAAACTGAGCAAACTTTTCAAAACAGTTTGTGCTTCAAGGACACAGAGATTAGCTACTTCTGCGGTGGAGCAGGGGAAGCATTGCTTCTTACTTTTCCAGTCAGCTTTTCGACTCTGCTTCTTCAGAGAGAGAGAGACAGAGAGTTGAGGGTTTTTTTCTGGGACTTCGGGTTTTTTTCCCTTCTTCTCTTCTGGACTTGTTCAGAACACCAGAACATCAGAACCCCACCAGGGGACCTTCCACCGGCCTGGAAGGGGGCCCCCCACTCCGACCCAGCTCCGAGGAGGAGGAGAGAGACCACACCCACAGAAGGACTCTAAAATCTTTCAGGTTTTCTCTCCAGAGTGAGAGATTTTATTATTTAGCATTATTATTTCCTTCACTTTCCTCCGAGGAAAATTTGTTTTTCCCGAACCCGGTTGGGGGGAGGGCTGGTTGTAACCTGCCTTCCTTTGAGGAGACGTTCCTTTGGATGTTTCCCTGAATTTGGCCGAAACCACCACAATTCCCTGTTTACTGCTTGACCATGGCTGAGTCAGGCAAAGACATCCTCAAACCCCACGTCAGCACCCACCATCAGACCAACTGCAGTCAGAAGAGTTTTAAGAACTGAGAGAAGTTTGAATTGTGTAGCTTTCCTACATCCTACAAGAAAATGCTTGCTCATTACTGTAAGCTAGGAATTTAAAATTAAAATATCTAATGACGTTACTTTAGTGTAAGAGGTTTTATGACTTTTAAGCCACTGTAGATTATTGCTAGTCTGAGCATACCTTTGCAAAACAAATGTGGGGTGGCAGGTATCCTTTCTCCACTCTGTAAGCAAGTTTCTGCATTTATTTTAATAGATTTTAATAATATATTCAAAAAGTACTTATGCAATTTGAATCAAATATTTTTTGAACATCAGTCTAGCAGTCAAGCACGTGTGTTTTCATGGCAATAAAAAACCCACAAAACAACAAGCTAAAAATAACCCCCCCACACAACAGCCTGACCAACGTTGCTTGCTTCGGACCATGAAAAATAGTAACTAGACTAAACAATATGAAAGACAATACCACTTTTAGAGAGCTAGATTTTTCATATATTGCAAATAGAATACTCTGTCCAGAACAGTATGTATGACACAGACACAATTAACTGAACGCAGGCTTCAGAGCAGCTTACAGAAGGGTACAAAATGAGTAGCAAGCAGCTTCTGAACTATTTCTGTACCTGAAATATACTCTAGTTAGTATGACAGTAAATAACTTGCCTAATTTCAGGTAAATGGGAGATAAAAGCATGTTTCATGACAGAATCTTCATAGACAAGGAAAATCACTTCCATTTGGATTTACCTCTTTCCTCTTGAAAAAAAGTATTGCTTCATGAAGCCAGTCACCATATATTTGCATTCTAACATCGTCTGTCATCAAATATGGGCTACAAGGAGCAGCCCTGCCCTTTCTTACATAAATCCAGTCAGGCAAAGATTTAGTTTCACAGAAACTACAGGCCTGTGTAAACAGCCTAAACACAATCAAACATTGATAGACATTCACTGACTTGAGGATGGTTTTTTATTTTGGTTTGGGGTTTTTTGTTTCTGGGTTTTATATCCACCAGCAGCTCTTACAGCTGGTCTGTATCTTCCAGTTCATCACAGTGATGTTTCCTAGGATGCATATGAACTGATGCAAGTATGATCAGGCTGAGAATTTTAAAGCTCTCTTAATGGAGAGATGATGATTGAAGTCAGGCACAATCTGCCAGGTACCATTATTCCTAAGTCAGCTCATTTTTTCTAACTGGTGAGGTGTTACAGGAGACAATTTCCAGTGTAACCGCATGTTCAAAACACCATCTATTAAGTGCTGTCATATCCTCACTGTTTCACACACAGCCATAGGGACTTGTTGCTACAAGCAGCACCTAATACCCTATGGAGTAACTTGGTACACAAGGATGCTGTTTCAGAGCTGCCTGCCACTGCAGCTCTTTATCTGGGGCAACTGTTTCAATACCTCCCGAATTTTTTAAACACTTGACATGCCCAAGTAAATCTTTGAGGTATGGATAAGGTACAGACAATGGGACAATGCTTAAACTATATTTAGACATGCAAGTTAAAAAACCATTCCTGATGTCCAAATTCCATTAATTTCAAAATTAGTTGAGAGCCTCAAATTTTTACGAAGTGAGTTGTCACAGAATGCAGATTGGGCAGTTCAATTTGGGTGTACCCAGTCCTGTGCATAACAGGACACAGTTCGGGGCACCACAAAACCTCAGAAACAGAGAACAACAGCAATAAAATTACAAGGAGAAAAGCTGAAGCAAAAGAGCAAGGAGCAGCAGAGAAGGCAAATAGAGGGACTGTGCAGCAGCCAGAACAGAGAATGCAATGGAACAGGCAGAGATACACCAGGCAGAGAACCAGGCAGCAGCAGTTGCTGCCTTAATGCAGTGCTGAGTTTTCCTGGCAGGTGACACCTGATGGTGCCTCTCTGTGTCAGAATCTGACTTTAAACATTTAAGTATCCATTGGAGGAAGCACTAAGCTAACATTCCAAATCCTTGAGAGTCCATTAAGGAATTCTCCACGAGCATCAGGACTTTATAGAATTAGATACAGAAGTGTGCCGGTTTGGGCCAAATTCAGGGAAACGTCCAAAAGGAATGTCTCCTCAAAGGAAGGCACGTTAAAGCTGCCCCTCCCCCACCAGGTTCGGGGGAAAAAAAGATTTTCCTCAGAGGAAAACGAAGCAGAAAATAAAAACTATTTATTTAACAAACACTCAGGAAAATAATAATAATAATGCTAAATAACGAAACCTCTCGTCATGAGAGAAAACCTTAAAGATTCTAGAGTCCTGTGGGTGTGGTCTCTCTCCTCCTCCTCCTCCGAGCTGGGTCAGCATGGGCCCCCCTCCGGGCCTAAGGTGGAAATTGTCCCAGTGTGTTCTGGTGTTCTGATGTTCTGAACAAGTCCAGAAGAGAAGAAGGGAAAAGCCGAAGTCCCAGAGGAAAAAAACTTAACTCTCTGTCTCTCTCCGATGAAACAGAGCCGAAAAGCTGGCTGAAAAGCAAGAAGAGTCCTTCCTCTGCCCCTCAGCAGCAGTAGCTAATCTCTGTGTCCTTGAAGCACAAACTGTTTTGAAAAGTTCGCGCAGTTTTTTTCTCTCTCTCTTGCATCCAGTTTTAAAGGCATAGAAAGGCTCAGGAATCGTGTCTGGGCATAGAGCGGTGATAGGGGATACAACAGGATAAAGTCACCCCAAGACAAGAAGAGAAGTTATAAAGGCAATACTGCAAACCAAGTAAAGGTAAATATTTGTTCAGTTTAAGGAAAAGTAAATCTTAAGGGGGAGGGGAAAATACAAATGATATTTTATAGCTTTTACAATGAAGGAAACGGTTGGATGGTTGGGATGAAGCTAATTATGTGAATTTATATAATACTGAATAAAGTTTCCATGAGAAAGGAAGACTGAATGAAGCAATCTGAACCTTTATACATAAGAGGCAAACTTTCTGAATAGAGAACTAAAAAATCATCAGTAAAGCATTATGTAATAACAGTAACTGAGAGGCTAAGTGTCTTAGGTTACAATGGAAGATGTAACCAAAAGTGTGTGTTTTATTACCATCTACATAAGCTGTTAAAATAAGTGGGACAGTGTTCTTTATCTTCTCCATGACTCATCCCTGATAACACCCTCCAGAGGGCTATCTCCCCTAATGGCCATCAAGGTCTCCCAGCATGACTCACAGAATTACATCATCCCATTTTAAGATGCTCCGCTCAGGGGGAGGAACCAAACATTCCTACCTTGATATAATCTGAGGCTTGGAACACCATGAGAGCACTACCACTGTATTCCCAGAGGGCAAGAGCTCGATAACCACTGGACCTCCAGAGAAGGACCACACTTCACTACAGGATCACCGCTTCAACAGAACCACATCCATCACTCCAACAGGACTGCAGCCACCATTTAATAGTACTGCTACCATCACCCTGACCAACAGGGTGTTAGTTCTGACTTGGAATCCTCATCTGGTTTGCTTTCAAACTAGTACACTAAGATATCAAAATAAATAAAGAACTAACAAAATAATGTTTCATTTGTTGACACGTCCTTGATAAAGACCGGGTCACATGAAAGATAAATTGGAAATTCTCCTGGACGAGAAACAAACACGTATATAATTGGTATTATTGCTGCTGGTGGTTACCGGAATTGAAATCCTTGATTATAATCCATTTAAATGAGGATGCAGATGGAAATTCATCACTTGTTTCAGAGAGTCAAGAACTTCAAAATTTTAGTTATAAATGCATACTTCATGCTCTAAGAAGGCCAGGAAGGTTCATCCCTGAATAGGCCTACAGAACAGTTCTTGAACACCAATCTGGAATGCATGGGCTCAGCAACACGTCAGGAGAATTTCCTTATGGAAGACTGGCCAAAACCTTATGCAGCCAGAGTTGTAAAATGTTATTACGTTTTCAAAACACTGCAACTGAACCCAGTCTTGACTTTGCTGGTCTTTTAGTTACTAACTATCCCGACCAATTTCTTTCAACATGAACAAACAGGTAGCACTCCCCATCTTCAGTTCTTATGAAAGGTCTCTTTCCCTCAAAATAAGAAATCCATCGGTTGGCAAAAAAAACTTAGGAAAACTCAGACTGAAAATTCAAAGGTTGCTAAAGACCAGAGTATTCAAAGTTCCAAGTTTATGATAGTGCTACAAAGAGACAGCTTCATTTCAGTGATCACGTGATGGTGGAAATTAGATTAATAAAAAAGGTGAAGGAGATAGTAAGTAATATAAATTAAAAGTTATGCAGCATGGAAAATTTATTGGATAAAGTAGAGGTATTGTCCTTTGCCCAGCAAATCATAAGATATTTAAGCATATTCTTAATTTTCAAGTTTGATTTTAAGATTAGTGGTACAAAGAACTTTTAATCAGCTCTATTCTTCATGTTTCAGTAAGAAATATAATAATCTCAATTCACTCTGTCTCAGTATGATTTTAGGATCATCTCCCAGAAAGTTAGACTGATAAGATTAATTCAATTCTGTCATTTTTAATTAATAATAAATTTTGGAGGGTTTTTTAAAAATTAAAATTAGAAACCCTTTATAAAGGAGAAAAAAATAGCCACAGTATAAATACAATACCAAATTATATAATTAATAGTATAATAATTAGAGATGCAATTTTTAAAAGTACAAAAAGTAATGCTTTATATGAAAAAATAATACAAACAACAACAAAAAAAGCACAAACAAAAAAACCCCTGAGAGTACTAAAGGAGAGGAATCAGAGGGAATCTCCTGTCTGCTAGTGTTAACTTTCTGATAAATCATGGAAAACTGGAGTAGCTCCAGAAGATTAGAAAAGAGGCAATGTTGTGTCCATACTAAAAATGCCAAAAGGGATGAATCAGGTAACCACAGGCCAGATGCCCAACTTCAGTTCTTGGCAACACAAAAGAAAGCTGCTGCAACTGTTTGACAAATTATAGAAAAATATTTAATTCCCAGCTAAATGATTTTAGAGGCAATTGGTCTGGACTAAAAGCTTGATTTTATTCTTTCAAAAGATTACAAACTTTGTTGGTTAACGTAATCATGTACATGTAATAAACTTAATTTTTGTGAGAATCAAAAACGAGCAGAATTCGATATTGTACTCTATCCATGCAGAAAAAGGTATCTGATTGCTCTGGAGGGTTAGTGCTTAAATTCCTGGGAGTTTCTGCTTTGAAAGAGTGAGTGATAGTAGCTGCAGTTGAGTTGAGATTGGAGCAGCCCTGCAGATCTCTGTGTCTGGCTGCCCGTGCTTAAAGTCTGACTGCCCAACTGGTGACGAAAGTTGTGAGAAATACGGCAGAAATTTACTTCAGATTCATTTTTTCACACAAAAAAATAGTAGCTTAAAAAGTTGCACAGAAAATTTGATCGGAATATTTCTGATTCAGTAATCTGCTCTGAGAATTTTGACCACCTGGAAACAAGAAATAAGAGAAGACTTCTGTGGCCACCTCTGAAAACTCCAAAAGGGCAATTCTACACCCAGCTTCAATATATGCATTTTAATAAAAGTTTACTTATTTTTTCGTGTCCTGTCCAGGGCAAAATAGAGCAAATGACTTAGAGGGTAGACAAACCAAGTGTCTGTCCAGTTGCTGGTCTTGAAACAACTGAGAGTTGGTTTGCTTGTTGTTCAGTACTCACTTACAATGAGAGAGGCATCAAGTACCAACAAGTTCCTAAACAGGACAATGAGTAATGGAAACCAATGGCTAAAAACTACAGTCAGATGAAGATTAGCTGGAAATAAGACACAGTTTTCAAGGAGATGGTTCACAGCATAGGATAAATCAGGCTGGAAGAGACCTCAGTGGTCATTTAGCACAATCTCCTGCTAAAAACCAGATCAGCTCTTATCACTCAGGGTTTATCCAGTCTGGTCTTGAAAACTTACAAAGGTGGAGATTGAAAAAGCTCCTTGGAAGCCTGTTCTATTGCTATTCACTGCTATCAGGGCTGAGCATAGAGGTGAAGATATACTTTAGCTATACTTTGTTTTCTGAATTGAAAAAATGTCTACAATTTTGAGAATATTGGAGTCATTCAAGAATGCAAATGAAATGCTACTAAGAAAGGAGCAGCTGAAAAATAAAGATACTAAACTATCTCTAAATGGTATAGTAATTTTACGTTTAAACCATTCTCTACTCCTAATACAGTCATAGAAGCATCCTAAGAGTAATTTGGACCATTAACTTTGCAAATGTGGTATCAACTCTTCACTAAAACCAGGTATTTCTGTAGGCAATCATGGTCAAATAACATCACATACTGAAGGCAACACCAAAGCATAGGGGAACTACATTATCAATCATGGCTTTCTAAACATATTCTTGAGACAATGATTTTTGCTTTATGCTATACAAGTTGCTTTTTTCAAAAGTAACTGAGACAATTTGACATAAGGAGGCCTTAGCCACCAACAGATTTTTGGGTGAAAACAAAAGATATGTTCCTACATTGTTGAAAAAGATGTATGCAAAGCCCAGTCAAGATATAGAATGCATCACTCTGCAGCCTATTTCTATTAATCAACTCATCAATGGCAGAAGGACAGGCTATTAAATAATTCTGATATCAACTCTTAAGACATAAAAAAGGGGAAGCATATAAGCAGCTCAAGGGATGTGAACTTCTATTCCTCTGACAATATAAAATAAAATATTATATTTAGTAACAGATCTGTGTAAGAAACTATTTATTATTTCAGTATGGGGTTCTGGGGTTATTGGGGGGGTGGGGGGGTTGGGGTTTCTTTGCTCCTTCCTCTCAGAAGCATGTCCCACAGTAGAAACAGCCAGGAAAAAAAAGAAAAACCAAGGCACATCCCCAAAACACTATAGTTTCTACAAAGAAGAAATTTGCAATCCATTACTCATTCCAGTAAAACTTTCAAGGCATTGCAGATGTACTGCTTCATGTGGCTTACTTCAGAATAAAAGAATCTTAAATTGTGAATCATTTAGTGCTACTTGTGCAACCTATGAGATGTCTGGCACTTGAAACTGCCCACGACTTTAATAATCATTTGGAGGATGCAGCCAATCACATTTCCCCCCAAGACAGTTTCCAAGGTAACCAACAAAGATACCGACATGGGCTGCATGCAGTGCGAAAATGTACAAATACACTGCTACATTGCCACTTTTTTCAGTACTTCAGATTGTATATTATAAAATGCTAAAAACCCCCTAAATTAGTATTGACAAAACCAGTAGCAAAAAGGCCAAAGCAGAATTAAAAGACAGTCGTGAAGAACTTCTGTCTGCAGTGATTCAGGAGGACTACAGTGACTTCTTGAAGCTCTGCTTTTCATCAGCTAGCGTATGGACCCCTCCCTTCCCTGGTCAGCCACAGAAAATGAGAGCTGCAGCTCATTAACACAATTAGGACGCCTTCTCTGTTTTGTTCCTGTCAATACTTCGCTTAATTTATATTTGTTTGTGAACTGCCTTCATCATGAGACAGTATGACACACTGCTTTTTTACGCTAGAACTTTTAGTTTTCAGCCCCCAAGAAAACCCCTCCAGACAAAAAAAGATCAATGGTATTTCCATATAAAGGAGTCATCAAATTGCTCATTAGAAAAGCTCTCCCCCTGCCTCTCTTTTCTCATCCCATCCTGTCAACCAAAGCAGCATGTGCAGGGGAGAAAATGTTGGGATTTTTGTTTGGGTTCTCCCCTCCTTCATGCTTACACCAGAATTTCAGACCCTAGTTTCTTTTAATTAACATATCTTAAAAAATCATGATCTGGGCAGAATGAATCTTGGAGCCAAACTGAGCTTCTGTTAACTTAAAGGCTTAAAATTGGGATTTAGCAATACATAGGTTCTGTGAAAATAGAATAGAGCATTGGGACTTTTTCAATAGCTATTATTAAGAATAAATAACTTATACCTGATAATGGGCTCTGGTACATGAATGTTTTCCTGATAAGCACCTTGGCACAGCTGCTCTAATTCTGAAGCTTTCCTGATCAGAGATTGCCAGTCACATTTCTCAGTGTAAAGCCTCATAGTGGATAGACATCACTTTCCCCAGAATATAATCCAATCCTGAGGCTTGATTTTTCTTGTGAATTCATCAAAATCCAAACCTTTGATCTGTAGAAAAGATTCTTCTGCATCAATAAAAAGGTGCTTTGCCTTATCCAAGAAAACCCCAAAAAACAAGCCAACCAACCCCACACCCAAAACAAACGAAAACACAAACCAGGAAACTCAAGCCAATCCACACACAGACACACACAACAGACTTCAGTCACTGGAACTATTTCTCTCTGCTCCCTGATTATCATGAAGACAAGTGAAGGTATTGAATTTTCTTTTATTTTATTAAGTGCAGAATGACACAAGCTGTTTGATGATATTTGTGGAACTGACTCTTCAAGCTCACAGGTTGGTCTGAGTATTTTGAAATGTATTAGAGACTCAAATGATTTGTGTAATTTTTAGCCAAACTGGTTAGGTTATTAAATTAAAAAACTGTGCAGTAATGGCTAAATAATTTTAAACGCAATACTACTTTTCAATTACTGAAAAATTTAACACTAGCACTCTCTAAGATAACCAATATACAAGCATTAGAGCAGATCTGAAGTTGGCAATCAAGTCTTAATTTTAATTACATGTACTTCCTATTAAATCTTGATGTAAGATAAAATGGTTTCAGAACATAACCCTAATTAATTTATATTCTGCAACCCTTGTAAAAAAAGAGGCACAGTGAAATCAACTTCCTATGTTGTTTTATGAACAGCTTTGTAAATAAAAGGAAGGCCAAAGTTTGAAAGCAAGGTGTAGGCAATGACACTGCAATAATCTTTGTTTGCACATGCAGACAGGATAACATCCTTAGCCATCTGTCTGCAGAAATACCAGCTTTTATTCTTTGACTCTGAAAATAGAGTTTTTAAATTGTACCCTGAAACTTCATAGAATACAATAAAAAGTAAGATTTATTTTTATAGTCCTCACACTATATAGTAGTAAACAATAGCAACATTTATTGGAAATATAAAGATGCAATGCTTCTAGCTTGCCTATTTGCTTTACATGTCCCCATCTATTCTGACTGCATTGGGTGGGAGAAAGAATGTGTTTATTAAGAATTTGTATGAGAACAGATTGACCCAAATGTCTGTTACCAAAATAGATTGTATTAGCTAGAATGGAGTGTGTTACTTCGATGCAATCAGCAACAGCCTTATGAAAATGTCAACTCATATATACATTTTGATGCAGGATAAGTAAAATTCTTTTTCAACTCTGAAAAATAAATACATTAGAAATACTTTGCTTTGCACTATGAGCACAGAATATAACTCTCCTAGAAATACTGTTCTTGCAATCAGTTTCTTTCAATGCTGAGTTTTATTCATCACTCTTGGTAGACTACCAAAATAAATCAGTTTCAGACAGTCCTTTAAAGTCATTAAGAATTAAAATTAGCAGGTAGACATTTGCCATGATCGATGGTGATCTCTGGTAGACCAGTCTAGATCTCCTTGTGTCTGGTCAAATCATCCCCGAGCACGAAAGCACAGCAGCTCATTCTTGTAGATTAGGGTAATGTATAGTTGCAGTGGAGATTGCAAAAGATAGGACAACTCTCTTGCCCTAAAAACCATTGCAGTGCTTCCATTTCATCCTGCATGTCAGAAGGAACCCAGGAACCCCTGCATACCAGACACCAGAGCATTTAAGTGTATGAAGACTAAATCTGCAATGTATTGCAACCTGCTCTATCAAAGATTGTCCAACTTGCTGTATTCCACCCTTTTTTTCATAACCATTTTTCATTTAGGTTTTTATTTAAATGCATCTCTGTAAGGGCACAGAGGGGAGAGCAATGCCTACTTTAGTCTCAATAAGTTACAGCTAGTTCACTTTTATCCAGAGCTTTCCAATAATTAGCTAACACAAGAGCTGTAAGACCTGGGTTAGATAAAATTTATTGTAGAGTTGGGTGTCAATTTATTAATAATGATCTCCAGAATGTTTCATAGTGCCACAGAATCATTTGCAAATGGTCAATCAATTCATGTTAAAAAAAATGCAGCAGAGAAAGAAACAACACTAATAAAATGGGAACCTCTTTTGGGACTAAGCATTCAAAAGCAAATGGTAAGAGTTAATAAGGTCACTTACTATCACTATATATCACCCATAAGCTAATTCTCTCAGTAGACTCTCCTCTATACATTGTTTGTAATTGCTAAAACATTTACAACTCTATGTATATGTGCAAATGATCAATACATTATTATTATTTCTTCTAATAAAATATTTTGCAAGCCATGACTATTTAACCATCTTCTATTTTATATATGTGTATGCAGAAGAAATGCTACTGGCCTACTTACAAACTACTAAGTGCTGTTGCTTTATATGTTCACCCTCTACACCTTTCAGTTAATTTACCTACAGCACTTGAGTTACCTTTTATTTCTTTCATTTCCTGAATAGATTATCCCAAAACCTATTGGGAAGCATCCAAGTATTTACGAGGTGTAGTCACCTGCCGTCAAATTTCTGTGCTACCTCTTCATTAATAATCTTGCAAACAGGATTTTCTTACTGAAATGCAAATATCAACCAGCCATGGATAATGTTTTGTGTTTTATATTAAATTGTATCTTTAAACTCCCTTAATGACTAATATTAAGGAAAACTCCCTAGCCTGAAAGCTCAGCACTAAAGTATTAATGTTAAGGCTCTAAGTTTCTGGGTTTCATATGAACTGATTCATTTTAAGAATAGATGTTTAAAAAATGATTAAGTAGTATTGGCATGAGACCATACCAGCACTCCCACTAATCTTATCTGTCAGTCATATCCACATTTCTAAGAGTGAAGATTTGTACTTATTATGAAGCCAGATGTTGTGCTGACTGCTCGGCCGCCCGGAGGCCTGGCAGGCAACAAGTTCAGGTGCCTCGACGGCAAGGCAAGCCACCGAACTCTGTTCGGTGGCAAAAGCTCTCCAGGGAGCTGTCTGCCCTTGGCTCACTAGGGAGCAGGCTGCAGTGTGGTAGTTGCTAGGCAACAGGCGAGGGTGAAGAAGTAAGAGAGGGGCTTCCTGGTGCTATAACTCCAAACTTTATTCCCTGCCCTCGGGAGGACAGAAAGAACACGCAGCAGGAATGGGACCATCCCGGAAAGACGGAGTTTGGACTTTGCTGGGTAAGTTAAACCAAGGGAAAAGGGGGAGGAACAAGGGAAATACACCAATAGGAGAATGATAAGGGGTCACAGGGAACAAATCACAAAGGGTTAGGGGAGGAACACATTTGAATTAACCAATGGGGAAGCGAACCAAGCAGAACTCTCTAGAACTTATCACATAGGCAATAAAGTACATGAGTAAACATAGAAGTCTGAACCAATAAACATCGCGGGAACAAAGGAGCTTCTAGAAAGGAAGGAGGAGATGCCGTCAGGGTGACACCCAGTGGGAGGTGATCTTAAACCCAGGTCCCGCCTTCAGGTCTGCCCTCAGGGTCGGAGTCCTGGGTTGGAAAGTCCACCCACTGGATGTCACTCAGCCCCAAGGTGGGCTGGGCCACCGCAACGTCCAGGCATATACTGCACACAGATTTAGCATTATATGATGCATCTGGAACAACATCCAGGCATATACTGCACACAGATTTAGCATTATATGATGCATCTGGAACCCTGTTCCATGCATTCAGTTGAATAATATTAAGAAAAACAAATGGTAACATCAATTGAGACTAGAAATAAAAACACTCTCCCCTTCTGTGTTGTGGCATGTCATCATAACAGATGACTGTATATGAAGATGTACTTCCCGTTGTGTTGGCTATATAAGTCATCTGTTAAATAAACCAATAAAATTATCTGGATACTTGTTTTAGAATAAAAACATTGCAGTGGGGGCTTTACTCATCCCTAGTCCCTACTACTGTGTAAGCTTAAAAGTAGAAAAGCTTAATATATATTTAAAAGAAAAAGCAAATACCAAACAAAAATTTATGTCTCCCATTCTGTAGGAGATTGTTACTTAGCAAATTCTGTTCCTACAAGGAAACAGCTATACTTACTTAGATTTATGATTATTTAATTTTAGAAAATATTAGAATTGGTATTTAGCCAGGAACATTTAATAGTTCAATTTCTGAAAGAAAAAAAGAAATGAGAAAAAGGAAAGCTGATGAAAGCACTGCAGTTGTGGTTACATTTCTTACAAAATTAATTATTTTAATGAAAAGTAATATTCACAGATATTTCTAACAGGCCATACTGACTAAATGTCACAAATAATTTTAATATCCCCATTGAACAACCATCTCCAAGGTTGAAATTCTTGTTAATTTAAGGACTAGCTTTAAAAATGTGATTTTCTTCCAGTAGCACAAAACAGAAGTCTGTCTATAGCTTTAACAGATTTTCAACTGCCTTTGGGCCAGATATTTAAAGTGTCTAAAGATGTAGAACATACATATGGGATTTATAGAAGTGACTAAGTGAAATTCAGTGGGAAGTAGATACTGCTGTCTAAATTGCCTTTAAATAATTCTGTTAAACATCTGACTGTATCGTCAAAGCACCTAAATAGATTTCTTTAGTAAATGCTTCTCTTCATCTTCAACATTGCTGGACAACAGTGCTCAGTTGTTAAAGATATTTTCTTTTTGCTTAGCAATCACACCAACTTTGAGATGTTAAGAAACAATGGGTTATTTGGAAATATTATTTGAAGTAACTAAAAAGTACAGAGTGTCTTGCAACCTAGAAGTCATATTCCGTTGAAGTCTCTCAAATTGAAAACAAGAATGCTGTCAAATTTTTCTATATAGCCTTCATTGTACAAAATGAAGTCTTCATTTAGTTTCACTGCTTTCAAAATAAAATGTCTTCCCAATGATTTGATTATATTTATTTCATCATTACTTTTTTTGTGGTCATTATACCAAATGATGTCCCAGGGGGGAGAAAAAAATAAGAAGAAAGGAAGGTGACAGTATCATAAACACACATCTGAAAGAGCAATTTACTTCTGGATTTCTTAATTCAGACTCAACTTACAAACCAACACGAAAGTTATTTTGTTATCATTGGACCTGGGTTTTTCAAGAGAAGAATATGTACCAAGGCATCTTTGTCGTCAGGGTCTGCCCTGGGAGCTGATGGGACAGATGTGAGGAAAACGGCGTCTGCATCCCTGCCTTCCTCCCTGCTACGAGGGCCAGATGCCCATCCCTCCCTTCTTTACTTCCCACTGCAAAGTCTCCTTCAGATCATAAAATGATACTTAAAATAGGAAAAAAGTCAGGGCATGTGCTCCTATCAGACAGATTTAATGCAACAGAAGAAACTATTTTCCAGCTGTACCTTCCACCCTGTGCTCCATGACTGAGCTGAGACCAATTATATGGGACATTCTGTCTCCAGCCATGGAAATCCTCAGAACTGGGACAAAACCAGCTAAACAGCATCCACCTGTACATGGTTACTCAGAGTCAACACTTCATACTCAAATGGTGTAAAGAAAATAATCAAGAGTGGTTACCCAGAAGGACTTGAAAGATAGGTGAAAGACATGAGTTGTGATTAACAAGCCTACTAATTTTTAAAGTCACCTGTCCAAGTCTTGACAAAAGAGATCATATTTGCTATCAGGTATGGGGAAAGATAAGAAGCACATGGCAGCACGAAGGAGCACATGGTGGCACAGTCCCTGGGGGGAGGAGGTGTCACACAGCAGAGCCCTACAGAGAGGACCCTACTGGAAGCTGGTGACAGACGGGTGAACAGTGCATGATCACCCCATAGAAGGACATTTAGAAGGTGCTTTGCTGACATGGCAGTGTGTGATAGCTCGCTTAGTGAAAATTACCGTGTAAGGAAATACTGTGCCTTAAAGAAGTGTATAAAACCAGCTTGTTCCTTTGAATAAACGATTCAGATCCAGGAACCAGATCCAGAACCAGATTAAGTCTGAATTTCAATCACTGACAATCAGAAGTTGAAGTTAAAAGTGAAAGGCAGCAGAAAGCTGTTGAGAACTCAGTACAGTGTATTCTTAAATGACTTCTTAAAAAAAAAGTTTAAAAAGATGTTTTGGTTTTATAAAGGAAGATTATTAAAATACAAACCCTTTGGGTACTCTAGTTATCATGTATGGCTTTCCCTTGCAAGGGTTTTCTTACTCCCACTTGAATGAAGGGACAGAAGCAATTTCTAGTGCTCTCTGGAACTCCCAAGAGAAAATGTTAACTATTCAAAGTTCTGGTCCTATACATTCACCTGAAAGGCCTCACTTATTCTACTTGTCTTTCTCCATAGAGACTTCTGGCAGCCATGAATGAAATTTCTCCATCCAAGTAGGTTGCAAAAATAACTCTACAGATCTAAAGACATGTTTGCAGGTTTTGCCCACTGCCAGGAAGTGGTAATTCTACAACAGCTTATAAACCCAAATGTAATGAAGTTTTGCTATTATTGATAAACCTCTGCTGTCAAATCTTCCCGTGATCAGGAAAAAGATACGTGCTTTAAAAATTGGAGTAATGAGAATGTTTTAAATAAAAGATGTTAAAGCAATATCTTGTGCTCCAGAATACTGGAAAAGTCTCCACTTATTCACATTCCATGACCCTATCTACTGATACAAACAATGGTTATTTATCTCAAATTATCTTGTGATGTTATAATTGCAACTAGAATTAAGTAAATGTCTGCATAATGCTCATCTTGAGTGCATTCATGAGCTTAATTAATCACATTTTTTTGAGCATCTTACAGACATGCTCCATTCTGGTCATACCAGAGAGAAAGTGACTCTTGGAACTGGACATTTTTGAGCTACCACAACCTGTGGAAGGGAAGGATGGCAATGCATCAACAGTCCAGTTGATTGGTACAAGAACTGGAATTGTAGTATGGTAGTTCTGGACCTCTGGAATTTTTTAATTTTTTTTTTTTTACATTCAAAGTCATAAATAAAATGGCAGGAAAACTGTGTATGAAACATCTGTAGCTTAACCTACCTGCTTTACAAAAAGTAAAAAACCAGACCAGTAGGGGAAGCCTTAACTTATTTTTTCTAAGCAACAAGGTTAGAGGTTTTGAAATGAACAGGAGAATCAAATTGAAATCTTGAGCAAAAGATGATAAAGTTGGGAATTCCAATTTAATTTCTGTAGGGGTAGTTTTCCCTTGAATTATATTTTAGCTTTCAGTTTGGACATTTCAAAGCAGAAGACAATTTTGTTAATTCTGGTGATTACAATATTGGGTTCCAAAATAAAACCTATACTAACATCCAGTGCTTGCTCACCTACCCTAGTGAGTTCCCTCATAGTGGGATAGTCATTGTTTTAGAAATGAAGGAGAGAAAGATTTGTAAAGAGAATTTGCTTATGTTGCAAGGGCTCCTGAATTCTGTCTTCTCACATAATGGATGTCTTCTTTAAATAAGGAAAACTTATTCTGAGTTATCAGTTCTCCTTCTGTCCCATTAACACAGTTTTAGAATTTAAAAATCTCTCTCGTTTACCTCGAGAATAAAATTTCAGTACCTAAACTGTATTTTCTGACAAAACTGACAAATTTATCACTTGAAAGAACTAAGAAAAGACCATAAGCTGAGACGAATCAATTAACTTGAATACACACAGGTATGTTCACCTGTATTGAACATAACACCTGTGAGTGTGCTGAAAGAAATAATTGTCCTTATAGGGAATTAAGTACATGTTACAGGTGTAATTGTACACATCAAACATTAAAGACATACCAAAAAGGCCAAACAATTTTCTTTTAGTCTATCTGCAACCTTCTTTTTCGTTTTAATCATAGTCTTCTGCACTATCAGAACTATTCCAAAAGATCTGATTTTCTTCCTCAGTTATCTCTGTCACTATTCAAGAAATTTAGGTATTATATGCCCTAATCATCCAAATAACTGAAAAGATTAGAGGAAAACAAAAATACATTAAACCCCCCCACCCCAATTCTTTTGGTAGAGTTGTACTGAAAAAGACAAGGTGGTTCCTAAGAGGACTCTACAGAGTAAGTTAAATGATTATCATGTATCTCTACTGTAGATCAACTAATGATTTTACTGAACTGCACCTAATGTTTCTTTAAATAGGATGATTTATTTGTGCTATGATTCTGGAAAAATTTTAAAGACTTATTTCTTATTGGAAAAAAATGGTAATAATGGAAAATTGATAATAAGATTTAGTAGAAGACAAAATATGAGAAAAACTTACTAAAATATTTTTTAGTTTATTAAAACATTGCTAGCAAGGTAATCACAAATTTGAGACTACTCTTGCTGCGTGAAATGACATGATTTTAGGAATTACATAGATTCAGTTTTAGATAGGGCAGGTTTTGCAGAGTAGGAGAAAATGACTACACTTGCCTGGAGTATACACATATAAATTAAGACAATTTGCATTTCAGTTGGTTATATAACATCCAGCTTAGTTGATTGTTAAAATAAACTGAAAAACTCAGCACAAGGCCATGAAAGATCAATATAATTTTCTTCATATCTTAAACATCTTTATATCATTGTTACTGACTTTGGATCAAAATGAACAAATGTTGTGGTGGCTGAGCCAGCAGCTGTGGTGGCTCAGGGGCCAAAGAGCTCAGGTACGGAAGAAGCCTGCTGGTGGGCTAGCTCTGAAGTCTAAAATCACTGCCAGAGTCAGGGTGAGAAAAGCTTCTCCCATCAGGCCTTGTGGTTCTATGCAGATTTTGTCTGTCTGGTTGGCCAGTTGCCATATGCCCCTTTTACCACTTAAAAGGTTGTAACCTAGTCCCCACTCCGCCCCTTCCTTCTCCCCATTGGTTGTTGTTTGTTACCCCGCCTCCTTTCTGTACCCCCATATAAGTTTGTCACGGCCCTCAGGTCGCTCTCTTTCATCCACGGACACCTTCGTTGTGGTTTGGCAGTAAACCCTCTGGAACTCTCTATGGAGGGCCGCCTCCTGGCTCTTTGCCTCTGGTGACGCCTGAGCCAGCCAGCTCTGTGTGAGCATGTGCTTTGTGCCTCCATCGGCACGAGTGAGAAAGCCGGCCTGCTAGTGTGCTAAACAGCACCACCGGAGTGTTTCCTTGCTAGGGATGCTTTCAGGAATAAAGCGCCGACCACCCACACCGCATTAAACAAATCCTGATATAATGAATGCACATCAAAACTTGATTTTGATCATAGTTAGCACAGTTCAGATAGAAGAAAGCACATAAATTGTAGCCTGATCTTCATCTTGAAATAAGTTAAAAAAATTTTCAG
Source organism: Gymnorhina tibicen (assembly GCA_013399875.1). Taxonomy (NCBI): domain Eukaryota; kingdom Metazoa; phylum Chordata; class Aves; order Passeriformes; family Artamidae; genus Gymnorhina; species Gymnorhina tibicen. The sequence continues at coordinate 254,266 of VXAZ01006211.1, forward strand.
ACTGCTAATATTAAAAACCAAAAATCAGGGTCAGTCCTCCTAATGAGTGAAAGTTACATAACCATATTCAGACAAAAGTAAAAATAAGCTGAGAAATTCAAGCAAGTGTTGAGTAGATGGCTGGCTGGATTCACATGCAGCTGTGTACATAGTTTTTTCTCAGATAAAATATTTTAGTAAAATATGGCACAGAGTAAAGGCTGGGCACAAAGATATTCTTCTTCAATTGTTCTCTGCACTCAGTCAAACTGGGATTCTGGTGTACCACAGAAAAGCACACTTCAAGACCAGCAGCTGCTCTGCCAGGAATTTCTAGTGCCTCTAGAACAGGTGATCACCAATAATCATGCAAATCTCAACCAATGAGCTAAAGATGTCAAACCCCACTTTCTTCTTTCTTCTGCACCTACAAAATAGAAATTCAGCACATCGTCGATAATAAAACAAAAGAACACAATTAAACTTTGCAAATGAAAATATATAGTGGACATAAAAGTTAAAGTAACTTTGATAAGGGTATGGAAAATAATAAACATTTTATTTGGACAATTTTGAAGCACTAATGCCTCTAATTTAGGGAATTTGTGGGTGAAATTCCACAATATTTGCTGCTGTTGTCATAACCAAACTGCTAAACTTTAAAGACCCCCATTGCAATAGATTTTTTGTGAAAGATTTAATAAGTGCACATTAGTACTAATACAATTAATGCTATGAAGCAAAACCAATTAATAAAAATCCGTGATGCATTAACTGCTAAAATCAATAAATTTCATTTTGAATGTTACTTTCAATAAGATTGTGCGTATATATTATAGGGCAAGGGAAGCTGAAAATAAGATTTTTCCAATAATTTGAATTAAAACAATATGGTTTTCATACAAATTATCTTAATTGCCTCTAGGAGACATTTGATATGTTGCATAACATGAAAGTTTAGCTGGGTGCTAAGGCAGTCTCAAAGCGTGGGTAACCACTCATCAGTGCAGCCATTGTGCAGTGCAGCCTCCAGCAGATGGAGACAGGAAAACAAATGAGATAGATGCAGCAAGCAACTGCTGGTCAACTTCTGAGAACTGGTATTGTGCTATTAGGGATCTGCATTTGTCAGAGCCATAGAAAAACCCAGCTGGATCTGTGTTTTCTTTTATTACTGTTGTTTCCAAGAATACCTTGTTCCCCTCAGGTACTCAGGGTACATTCAGTAGGAATGTTTTTGAAACTGCACTGTGGCCTAAAGGATGCTCATTGCTACTCTGTGATTATTATGCCCCATTCCTCTCCTTTCCCATTTCCCTCTGTAATTTCACATTCTCTGCTAAACTCTGTGACACAGACTGTTATTATTTCCTGTTGTTCACTGTGTCAAGTGCTGATTGTGTTGTTGTGTTCTTTCTGGTATTGCAGGTACCTTGTGCAGGCTGGCAGCATCTGCATGGTAGATCAGAGAGGGTGGGAGGAATCACAGAACAGTTGGAGTTGGAAGGGATCCAGAAGGATCATCAAGTCTAACTCTCAAGTGACTGGCCCATACAGGGATGGAACCCTCAACCTTGGTGTTATCAGCACCATGCTCCGACTAACTGGAAGGTTAAGTTTCACATACAGTAAGAGTTTCTCTGATGAGAGGATGAACCTTTTGGTGCAGGACATAAAGACTAAACCCAAAACAAGCCTTTCTTCCCTTTTCTAGATATGTTTTTTGTTATACATGGAGAATATTTTTCTTTACTTTCTAGCAAACTGTGTTAATGCGCTAATATAAAACATGAAGAAAACAGAACAAACTGCAGGAACAGAAATTCCAGCTAGAAAAATAGAAATAAAACTTCGTGGGAAGATTGGTCAAACACTGGAACAGAGTAGCCAAAAAGGTTGTGCCAGTCTATCCTTGGAAACACTGAAAGCTGAGGTAGATTTGAGCATGAGCAAATTGATTTGACATTGAACCTAGATCCAATCTAGCAGGGGGCTAGAGCAGATTACCTCCAGCAGTGCCTTCCAACTTAAATTATTTTAAGATTTTAAGAAAGCATATGGTTCCTTTTCTTATCTCAGACATACCAAAAGAGAAGATAACAATATCTCTATAATAATACAAGGAAAAAGTAAGCAATTATGGGGGTTTTTTTCTTTTTTTTTTAGGACATAATAGAAAATAATCAGAATAATATTTTACTAGGGTGGAAATGTTAGTAAAACTAGTATTTTGATCTGTTGATGAAAAGCTACTTGTCAGACAATGACAACTGGGATTATTTAGTAGTCTTTGGTTGCTGAAACTGACAGACATTCAACAATACTCCCACAGAAAGAATTTTTGACTCAAATTTAGCTGTTAAATTGATTGCTGTCATTGATTTTAAAAATACGTTATTGAGGAAAGCTGGCAATTCCCATGAGGCATTTGATTAATAATTTTCAAAGCTTCGGTAGATAAGCATTACCATATCAATGTAGGCTGTCATGCAAAAACACCACAAGAGCCAAATGTACCAGCACTGTACAAACTCAGGTTACCATAGACTTCTGTAAGCTACACCATCTAAATCAGAAAGGCAGACATGTAGGAGAAAAGAAGGACAAGGAAGGCGATATCATAATTACCTTTGACTGAGAAAAGACAAAGGTTTTTTTGCAATGGATTTTGACACTTGGATTTATGAAAGATAACAAAATGCAGAAATACAGACATTCCCTGCGAAACTTCAACTTCATTGCAGCCTTCCAAGAGAGTTTTCCTGATCTGTGGTTAATGGGAGCCCAGATAATAAGACATGGCAAGTGTTCAGAGCTGCTGTTGTAAAGACAGAGTCCTTAGAGCAGGTTTAGATCATGTTCCCCTATTTAGGGGACAGTGTGCCTCCTGAGGACCTGGGTCAGAAAAGCTTTCAAAGCCTATAGATGCTCCTCATAGGAAGAAGTCCGAGGTTCTCTGCAGCTGAGACAGAACTTGAGAGTTCTCTCAGAGTATTTATTTTAATAAAAAACATGAATAAGAAATTCTTTTATCATCATAATTTTTCCAACTGGCTATTGCTATAACTTATCCTTCATCACTAGTGTGGACTTTTATAGAAAGTTGCACATTAAAAAGAATTGTAGTAAGAGCTGGGCCATTAACAGACTCCCATATCTTTTTGTCAGCTGTAATTTTCTCATGAGGCAAGATTTACATATACTAGTTCTTTCTCATGAATCAATTTTCTTGCACTTACATGAACTTAAATATATGTTCTTGTAGGTTCACACTCAAGAATATTAAAATTATAATAGTATACCCAAATAAATACACCACTAATAACTTCAGATTTTGAGGTAGGTAAACTAAACCAGAAGTAGTTGAGGCTTCAAAATGTAAAATGATGACTGCAGAGAGACACTACATTTGCTGGGATACAAAGGAGGATGGAACTCACTGGACAAAATAAAAGGTGGCGAAAGTCAATCTAAAATTACTGCTGTGGTAGTTTTCAGGGACTACCTTTAAAGAAAATGCTACCTGGGAAAAAGTTTAGAGTTTGGTGATGGACAATTCTATTCACATAAACCTTAGGTAAAAATTACATAAAAAATAAGCCCAGTAATAGAGTGTACAAGCAGTGGAATTGCAGCCTCTGGCAAAAATTTATTGGGCAGGAGCTGTTTTTTATCCAACCCAGGTCCCATACGTGTCGCCAGTTGTACTGGGGGCAGAATGAAATGACACGCTCAGTTCAGGAGGTAAAAGGAATTGATGGATGGATTTCTTTATTTAATTACAGACGGTTTTTATGTATTAGTTTGCTTGAATGGCATAAGGTTATTTGTCCTTGACCATCCACCTCCCAGCATGACTGGTCAAACACTACAACACCCATTTCAAAACACTTCTCTAGTCAGTAGCAAAACAAGACTGCATAACAACTTTGCACCTGCAAGATAAAGAAACTAGTTTACAAAAACCTCTAGCTGGTTTCAGCCAGCATCCATGTGAAAGCAAGAACTTTCACACAGACATTGGCAGAAAGCTGGAAAATCTTTCTGCAACCCGGCTCTCAGCATCTACACCATACGTCCTAGAGAAAACACAGTATTACGACTTCATCAGTTCAGAAATTTTACAGAACAGTTTTCATCCACTGATCACCAGTTTCACCCAGATTTCAAGGCATTTCAAACAGAACTGGTATCCTCCTTCCCATCCACTCAAGCACGCAGACTTTAGAAAAGCTGAATTTATGTTAAGACCTTAAGGCCACTGTGACCCAACACACTGATTAAAATGAGAGGAACAGCATCTGTATCTAATTTTCTACAACTGTAGCATTTGCATAGGGAAATCATGTTAAAGATTCAATTAGAAATACCAATACTGTTGGGAAGAAAGGGCTGACATGTCAAAATTAAAATAATAAAAGCATTTAATTTTTTTTTTAAATACTTCTGTGAGAAACTGAGAAAATGTAGCTATGCAAGTTGGAGAAAACAAATTGGAAGGATACATCAGAGAAAATGAAAAAAAATCAGTATTTTCACAGAAGCCGGCATGCGAAAAGGAGGACGCTGATCCAGAAATAATTATATTGGGAAATAGGATAAAGAAGATAAAAATAGCTGTCATTAAACTGTTGTTTTTCTTCCAGTTGTCCTATAACATAATGGGGTTTGTCCACTGCCTAAACTATTTTGTCTCTTATACATTACATGTATTAGCACGTATATGAAAAGATGCCACAGCTGATTAAAACTGTATGTTTATATGGTTATATATTAAAAATATTATCTACTATACACAAGAACTAATAAACAAAATACTGCAACAATAATGGAAGGAATAGAAACCATCTAGGTAAAGCAAATATGTACTTTCAGATGGATTTAATTTTAAATTGATAGGTTATTTCACAATTATGAAGTTTGAATATGAGACTATGGAAAGTAAAATTATCAACGGTGAAGCAGGAGGAGATGAATGTACTAGGAACAGAGGGGCACAATCCCATGAAACCATAGGTTTGATAGCAGGCATTGTAATAAGTCTACTAAACTATAGCCTTTCTTGATTGGAAAATCCACTGTCTATGCTTATGCTGCAACCACTCCTTGTGCAAATTAATACTGTATAGTCTTGGGGGGTTTTGGATTGTTAGTAATAGTCATAGCCATTATATTGGTCTTGCTATGAGGCACAACATAACTGCTGACTTGGACTTTCTTTCTTCAAGGTTGTAAAGTACAACCCAACTCTTTCAGGTGCTCTATACCCAAGGTCTAGAGCTTCTCTGCACAGAGCAGTTCACTGCCATGCCTTCATGATGTTCAGCAAAACCAGGAATTCTGGATTACATCTCTCCTTCCTTAAGTCTATCAGTAAGAATGTTCTGGATGAGATTTCACGTTCCGGATCAGGGTTCCTAAGCTTTGTCTGCATTTCTTTATTTGCAAGGGTCCTGACGATGATAATAGAAGATGGGAGAGTTCACCAAGTCATGTGAACAAGGCTAGAATATCACGCATATATGAAGAACTATCAAAGATCCACTCTCTACACTGTGTTTATTTATCTTTCTATTTAAAGACTGAAAGGATCAGTTTCATTAAGGTAGAAGAGTCAGAAACCTGATAAGCCTCTGAGTATTATACGTATTATAATAAAATTACTCTCGAATATATTTAATTTTTTTACCATATATCATGTCAAAGAACATCTGGCAAGTATTTGAGGCAAACAATTTTTCTATTTTCTTTCTCTCCATGTCTTTCATGTCAGCCACTGCCAGATCCCCTTTCTATTAAAGGCTATAAATATCTAGAAAGCACTTATTCTAATTAGTATTTCTATATTTTATACCCAGTGACAAATTACTGATTCCAAGATGCTCATCCAAGAAATACAATTTTATTCACTGTAAAAATAGTAGTAAATAGCATATACAGTACCATAAACCTTTGAAGATAGGAAAAAATCTACAGTAAGTTACAATTTTGAAGGCTGTTGTAAAAGAGGGGCGGATAATTAAAAATTCTTAAGAACTGGAGGACTGCTAAACAGCACATGATTAAAATATTGATAGACTATATGGGTTTATGAAATTCAACAAAAATTATTTTATGTTAAATATATGACAAATACATGACCAATGTAATAATCTTTTTTGCTTCATGTAATTTTCTATATAAATAATTCTGCATGAATTTTTTGAAATAAACCCGCATCTTTAATTATCTTTTTATTCAGGATTTCATTGAAAAGGTGTACTTATTATATTTATTGAAAATAAGTTAAATTTTTCTGTTTTGTTGTGCTTGGGTTTTTTTCCTGCAGTTCACACTATAATTTTGGTTGGGTCATTTTTTAACATTTACACATAAACAGTGCTTACTTTTTAAGCTAAGACAAGATACAAAAATAGATATTTCCTTAAACTGCATTATATTAGGCTTTATTTAAAGCTTTCAATCCATATGTCAATTGCCTGAGATAGCGAGCTCCCGTTTAGAGTGAGGCATTGTCAGAGACTGAATATGATAATTTATGGCTTAAACATCTTCATGGAGGAACTTTGCCTATTATAGAAAGACTGTATTACAAAAGCTGCAGAGAAAACCACCATAATCTGAATAGGCCTTCTGACCTCCACTACTTGTTGATGAAGATAAGATAAAGTGACTCAGGTCTGGGCTGGGGGAAGAATACATTCACAGAGGGATCAAGCTTAGCATCTTCGGGGCGGAGACCACAGCCCCAGGGTTATCAGCTGCCAGGCTCGAACAGACCCTCACACCAAAGGTGGGGGGAAGAGGTTTTGGGTGCGTAGTGAAAAAGCTTCTGGTCCGAGGCAATGAACACCCATCCTCCGCTGTGCAGACCAGCTCAGCTCTGGGCCCTGCACCCTGGGAAAAGCCACATCCACGTGAAGGACAGCAGAGGGGGTGTCATGGCCCATCAAAGGCCCCCCCAAAGGGGTTTCCAGACCCTGCACTAGAGCACTGCAACATGATGCAACAGATCCACAATGTTTTAAGGGACAGTGTCAAATTTGCCCTCCCCAGGGGAGGCATGTGGGTATTCCCACCTGGCCCAAACATATATTATTCCATTGGATTCTATACTTTTCACTGGTGGCGGTGGGGGACTCTCACCACCAAGAAGACCAGAAGGAGGGAATCCACAAGATGTCATTGGGACCCTCGGAAAGATGATGTGTTTCTACCTAACCCCTGTCACTCTCTCCCTGTCCCCCCACCACCCATGCACACCTCTTTTTCTATTTCTTTCTTTCTTTTTTCTTTATTTTCTTTTCTCTCTTTCTTTTGTTCTTTCTTTCTTTCTTCCTTTTTTTTTCTTTTTCTTTCTCTTTGCCTCTTTTACTATTAAATAAAATATACCAATATTTTTTGGCAACAACATCTAACCTTGTTCGTTTTTAATCTCGTTATTTGGGTATATTTTGAACCTTTATGGATCTGATCAGTTTTATTCATAGAAGCTTAGTTTCCCTTGCTCTTCTGTGTTTAAACTGGTTCATAACAGGCATTTAGGGACAATCTTTACAGATGTACACAGTAAAGTCACTAAAACGGTTATGTTCTCTGAGAGGCCTAACAACTGCTAGAAAACAAATAAATGCAGCACCTTGGATATAAATATATAGTGATTTACTTGCATCATAAGAAGGGGCAGAAATTTTTTGCAGTATAGGAAATTAATATTTTAGCACATCAGTTTGATAGTCTGAAATATTTACAGACAAGTAAGCAAAAAAATTGACTGTAAAATACCTCAGGAGATTTACAAAGACAGGCTACATATTCCAAGATGTTTGGAGAGTTAATCTTTTACAGCACCATAACTTTCATGATGTTGATGCCTTGAGTGGCTACCTAGAAACAGAGACTAGACCGGAATAAGGGAATAAAGGTAGGTATTTATTTGAAAGGCCTTCAAAGGTACACCCTGGGGAGCCGAAGGCTACATCCAAGATGGACCCCAGGATGGACAATGAGTCACAAGTTCTTCATAATTTTATAGGTTTGGGTCATTTGCATATCAGCATATGCAATATCAGCAATTAAAACTTTAGCTAATGATGTAATTTCTTCAATTTCTCCACCTCTCTAGTGGCCCTAGTTTACACCTTTTGGGCCTAGCTCAATCTGAGTGTCCTTGAATAGCAAGCTCGGAGAGGCTTTCTTGTGTCTGTCTGGCCTAGGAGAGCAGCTAACAAGCTACAAGGAACTTCACAGTTACACACTAGGCAATATAGGATTTGAAAAATATAAAAGTTAAAACCTAAGGCATCGATGTTAGGGCCGATGTAAAATAAAAAGCACATTGAATATTATTATGATTACTATGCAGGTTGGGTGAGTACGAAGGCTGAAAGAGAGAAAAAGCTGCAAACTCTACAGGGAAAATCTGTGACAAATGTCATTTGTATTGTTTTTAATACAAAATTTATTGTTGTTGTTGTATTTCCTGACATTAAAACAGGAAATTTCAGAATAAAATTATTTTCTAATTTTTTTTATTAATAGAGAGCACTACATATACATCTTACTAGTTTCTATAATGCAAACATCTAATCTTTTCTAATAACTTCAAGCAACTGTTGGGAACGAACCTAAATAAGAGACACTTAAGTGGCTTATCTCTATCCAAACAATCAACAAGAGGGAAAGATGCAGATGTCAGATGGGGTGTTTTCTGCAAGCGTTCCAAATACTCTCCGACATGGGAGGTAAAAGAAATTTCAATATTGTGAAATGAAGGAAAATAAGGAGAAGCCTTTAAGGATTACCAAATAATCCACAAGTAATACTTTCAGAAATCTTGCTTCTTCCCCCTCTCCTCCTTTTTTCCCCTGAGATGGCAAAGAAGCAGGGGAAAGACTGATGGTTGTAATTACAGGAAAATTATTTGCCACAATAAAAGGAACAATTAATCATTTTAATTTCAAATGTTTATCTTAACGCATTTTGTATAAATGATGCTCTACAGTATGCACTATTTAAAAGCTGGTCTAACTTGTGACTGCCAAAGAACTTACAAGAGGCTCTTGCTTTCTGTTTGAGTACCCAGCTAATGACACATTCCTAAATGCACAGAAATACAAGCGCATGACTTTGGAACTTACACATTTAAATTATGTATTTCAATTATGTAACTGTTTTTGGGAGAATATATGAAACAGAGACAAATATAGATGAATTAATTTTGCTAAAGTTCTTAGGTGAGTATCTACAGGGAAGTGATATAAATCCACTCTCTGATCACAGTGAAAGAGTGTGAGCTGGAAGGGATGATAGTGGTTATCAATGTATTCCACAGCCACTCCAGAGTGACATATTAATATGTTTAGTATAATTAATTATATATTTAAGGCATTCTGGACCTAACATGCATTAATCTTATTCAGAGCCCCTGCAATAAATTAAAAATTCTACATTAGTTTGTTAGCTAACATACAACCCAAAACCCAGTGAACTATGAGATTCCAAGAGAAAAATATGGATTCTCTAGACACATAAGAAGTCATCCAGGCAATGTAGGGGTTTAAGTGACTCTGAGTAAGAGGCAAACAAGCTCCCCCCACACTTTTTTTAAGTCTTGTGTAAAAGCAAATAAACAAAACCCACTGAAGATTAAATCAGAAGTTCATTTTTTTACCTTCCTTTGTGTTTAAAATGAGTTGAAGGTTTTTAATCATATTTTTGGAAGAAAAATCATGTAGAGAAAAATCCATATCTCAGAAGTAAGTCTATAAAAAAGTTACCTTCATCCAAAACTTACATGAAAACAAATTAAATTTAACCCTAAGTCTCTACAATAAAATAAACCCCATTAGGTAATACTTGGCAAAGTCTTATTAAACACATATCTGAAAGTTGGTTTGTTCCTTTAGGCTAATTTCTAAATGTGGACTCCTAACGACATGTTCTCAAGAAAAGAATGTTAACCAGCACATTACAATCTCTTAAATAATTTGTCTAATTTATGTATCTTGTGCAGCCATGCATATATCTATCCAGACAGCTTTATCTTGGTATCAGAGACAAAGATACTGAATGTGTCTATGCTCTGTCTGTCCATCCTTGCCAGTCCACCACCTACATGACCGAATAGAAAGCCATTTAACTACTACCACACAACTAACAGAAAGCCAGCATGGATTTACTGGGCTTTTTTTCACTGTGCATTTGGGCTCAGCATTCTCTCTAGGCAATGCAAAACAGGACTGATCTTCAAAAAAGCAGAAATATTAAGAATCTGTGTTTACTGATTCTTCAAATGTGAAGGATGCCAGGCTAGAAACCATCTCTCTCTCATCAAACAGTTCCTGTTCAGTGAAAAGAAAGCATTGTCACCATTATTACAATTATATAATCACAGGCATTACGATTAGTTAACGCTGCTGAATTCACTAAGCAATTCAAGTGCAGTGAGCCTGCGGTTCCCAGGACCTCCTACCCTAGGTGCTGCTGCTAAAGAGGGATTTCCTTCTCATTTGGAGCTTGTACCTTACACCTGTTCTAGAAACTTATCCAAAAATCAGAGGATCAATGTATTGGTCAGATTGGTCAACTGACGGTCAGATATGGAGAACTTGCTTCTGCTAGATTAGGACTTGGACACTTGCCAATACAGTCAAGATAGCAAAATTTATGCAAGATTCAGAAAAACAGAGAATATGGAGTAGAACCTGCTTCCCCCCTACTATAAATGTCTGTCCTCAGATAAAGGATATTGTTCCCAACAAATTAACATTAAGCCTCATTCTTTAGTTGTGAATGGCTCTGTAAATATTACTTAAATTGAAATAATGGATTGTTACTACCAAGTACAGTTAAAATAACCTAGTGAATCAGATTTTTGCTTTCTGCATTGTATCTCTGAGATACAAGAGAACATCCTCTTTTAGAACAGGTCTGTCTTGGAAACACACACTTATGAAACATCATAAGAAAATTTGGAACCTGACTGCATAAATGAGATTATCTGGAGAGCCAATAAGGCTTCAAAAAGTTCACTGACAGAATGATCACTCCCCCATCAGCTCTGCTGTTGGTGATGGTGCTTAAAAACCAGGTGACTGAGACACGTAGAAGCACATGATGACACCGACTCTTAGATAGTATTGCTGTCACTCCCTGATTCCTTCCCTCTGCAGTTCAGAATAGGAAACAGTTGCTGCCCTCTTGTCTGTTAATATTGAGAGGTGACTGGAATGGCACGTGGCAAAAATGCCAGCAAAATAAAAGGTCCTTCTGATGCCTTAAAGAACCTATAAATGAAACAACACACACTTTAAAGATAATTTTAATATAGGACATAATATAAAGGTTGATCTTTATTGGCGGCCTCCAGGGGCAGATATGGGAAATGTCCACAAAAGCCCACTCCTCCAGAGGGTGAATACAGTTTTATAAGTTTAGTAAATTAGCATAGTTGGCAAAAATCACCAATTAGGAGCTCCAGTGGTGATGCAATTCCCCCCACTTCAAGCCCCTTCTAAATCCTTCCCCCTCAGATGGGACTGAACTTTGTTGATGAAAATGTCTCGAAGAGCTGTTTTTCAACCTTGGTTTCTAAGGAGAACCAAGATAGCATAGGGGTCTTGGAATGTGTTTTGTTTTTCTGCCTATCAGGGCAGGGAGAAGTACTGGGAAAACTAGCTACAAATGTGGTAATAGGCTACAGACCTCCAAATATATGTGTAAAGAATACAGAGAATATATAAAAGAAAAAGAGGCAAAAATCATTAGGCGTCATTTCAAGTGCTGGGGCAAAGGAGGGTTATATGGTTTATTCCTATGTGGTTCCTACCAGGTTTGTTTTGTGGTGTTTCACCTCTGTACAGCAAGGAAGGAGCCCAAGCCCTTCAGTTTGGTTTAGGTTGTTTGTAGATGCCTCAATAGGCATTTAGAGAGAGCCCTCAGCTTTCACAGAATGATTCATGGATACCTTACATTTCCCAGAAATACTTAATTCCTATGATGACAGAAATCCTAAGAAAAACAAGAAACCACACAACACTTGTATTGATTTGTACACACGATGTCAGCCAGTTCCATTTGTAATTTGAAATGCCATTTATATACCTGCATGGTAGGTGGAAAAAGTACTAGCAACTGAACAGCAGTCTGTCCCATATCCTTCAAAAATGCTTAATAAATAAAGAATTCGTTTCATTTTCTGCCCAGTAGATCTTCCAAAAGCAAGCTTCTTTCCATTACTGAAATGTTTATGCTAGACTGCATATTGAATAATGTCTAAGAATCAGTCTGAGATTTGAAATGTTATGGTTTCTCTCTGGACATTTGACTTCCCTGGACATAAAAGCAAACTCAGGTTCAATCTCCTATGCATACAGGATCAAACGTTTAAGCATTTAATATGAAAAATAAGAATGTATGTCTGTATATGTGTTTGCAGGTGCATAAATTTGTATGTATCGATTAGAAACTTTTTCACTGTGGTCGAACTTTATACAGGACCAGAATAAGTAGGACAGAAGCATCTTTACCTCAGTGTGTTCCCGCTGTTCTGAGTTGCTCTCTTCTGTGCCAGCTCCTGGTGTTACAAGGTACCAATAAGGCAATTTGTGAGCAGATGACTCATCCATGCTTGGAATTATCTGTGGCAGGGTGGAGTGAGCAGCATAGGTAACAATATGCGCATACATTCTCCCTGAAGGTTTTGGAAGGCAGAGGAAACATTTTGAAAGGGTAAACAGAGTAAACACTGTCCTTTGACAGCAAGATAAGCATGAAGGAATAGTAATCTGGCAGGCATTCCACTTACACAGAATTGTACAATGTTAAAACTATTTTACTTATATTTTTGCTGTATATTCCCTACAAAAAATAATTAATTCACTGGGAAATAAAGCTTGTAAAAAGAAAAGCCAACAAAGCCTTGAAATGCAAATTTTTCCCACAAAGTAAGGGCAGTTTTAAAGTAAAGTTTCCTTATGACCCTTGAGTTAATTTATAATCACATCCACAGCATAAAATCTTATATCTTCTTATCTAGTATGTAGATGCTGAACAAAAAGAAACAGGGGGCACGTTTCTCTGGCAGGGGCTGAACAGATAGCAGGTATCAGATTAACTGCAAATATGAGAGAATCAATTGCTGTCTTGTAAGTGTTTGTGCCAAATTTATCATATTTTAACTTCCTAGTTACCACAGAAACTTCATTTCTGTGAAGACTATTTTCATTTCAAAACTCTTCAATTGCAAGAAGAAAACAAACACATTTCTCAAGAAGTTTTCAGCTGCTGAAAACAGTCTCATCTTCAGCAACACTGTTCCTGAACAAATCAGAAATTTCATCTTTCATCTCGGTGCTAATGATATCCTACAAGGTGATAAAATTAGCAGCTGGAAAGTGTGCCACACTTCTCAGTTTGCCATTCTTTTTTCAAGCCTGTTGTTCAGTTCATGCCATTTTCTCAACAAATTTCCAACTTGTTTGTTTACTTAAAAGCCCAAAGCGTATGTTGCTGACAAGCCTTTTATAACATTTTCATTATTCTCATGAGAGCTTTGTCTACCAAGAAACATCTCTTTCTGTCTCCATGATCACTATTCCTTTTTAAAGTGTGCTCAGTTCACTTACAAAATTCTAATTTCCAACTGATTTTCTCAGATATGTTTATTTTCAAACTGGTTTGATAACCAGTCTCAATAGCATTTGCTGGTTTGATCTTCTCTGATAGAGAAATTTGTACATTTGATAGTGTGAACATTTCTCTTCATAAACAGAAAACAAATACAAGAGTACACAACTTCTTGGTGCAAGGAATTTCAAAACTGCTGAGAAGGGGAATATATCTGTTTCACTCTTGAAAGTTTCAAATCCACAAAAAGAAAACATTTACTGAAAGTTCAAGATAAATTAAATTTAACAATCTGTCCAAAGCATCTTTCAGCTCTTGAAATCATCTAGCTCTGCAACAGTAAAGCCCCTTCTACTGCGTTTACCATGCAAAGGCTGCTTTTAGCATTTTAGAACGCAGGGTAGTATATTTTGAGTGGCTTCAAGATTTTTTTAATGTCTTTGACACTAACTGCAAATTTCTTATGAAGAATATTATCATGTCATTTTCTTGCAGGGAAATCCTCAACTGAAATTATACAACTAAGTCAAAGACTGCAGTCCACTGCCCAAGTTTACCTCTTTGCCATCAGAGATCCTTGAATTGCTGGGCTAGACTCAGAAGTGAGATAATAATAGACAACTAAGGGAGTCCAGAGAACATCCCAACCTGGGATGTATGCTCAACCTGGTCCAAAAAGCAAATGTATTAAACTCCCCCAATTTCTAGGGTGAGGGGGAAAAAAATTAAAAATCCTATTTCTCTGACTCACATCCCAATCTACTCTTAGTGAATGAGACAGATTGTTTGTTTTTATACAATAGCAGTCTAATTTAGAACAGGGTGCTATTGAAAAAAGGCAATTGTCAATTATGTGATTAACAGAAAATGTGACTTATCTAATTCGCAACAAAGCAGAGTGAAGTAAAAGAAGTAAGGACTGGTTGGTGGCCCCACGTAGCACTGGCCTTTTAATACTCAGGAGATGCTTATTAAAAGAAGCTGCTAAAATAAACCTTTTAAAAGAAGACAAATTGGATATGTTCTGTTCAGCTGGGGGATGCTGATGGGACACAGCACACGCCTAATTTTACTAAGTTAGCTCTTCTTGCACATTTTGTGAAGGAAATTTGAATACTCCTGTTAATATTTTGCCAAGACTTCTTTTGCCTTTATTGAAAAAGGAACACGACATTATTCCAAGAGGAGATGCAAGGTAAAACATGGAACATAGAACCCTTAGAAGTAAATAAAGTGATCCAATGGGTCCAGAAAAAGAAAAGGGAAAAAAAAAGACCCCTAAACATTTAAGTGTATTTACATATTTAATACTAATGGAAGCATATTTACAAAAATAGATATTAGTGGTGTTTACATGCTAAGTACAGTTTTATTTTAATATTCTGAGAAGAGTGATGCACACAAATAACTCAAATGTGTCTAAGATTAAACATATTTGAAAAATAGGGTGAAGTTTTAAGTGGTAGGTTTTAATCAAGACCAGAGAGAAGAACATAACCCCAGAGGGTTCAGATTTGCTTAGTTCCCTTTTCTTCCTTTTCCCCATTCCCCTTAGTATTTCATACAAACCTTTGATTTTTCATAGATCCAGTAGTATTGTCTGCGAATGAATTAATGCAGATAAACGGTTCTGAATATCAACAAAAAGCCTGAGCTATACCGGCCCGTGATGAATTCACAGACATCACATCCTTGGTGTATTCAGAGAGCATTTCCAGGGATTCTCGGGAACTCATGTTTCCAACTGTTCAAAGGCAGACCTGGAGCTCTGTGAGTGTGCAGAGCCCACCTGTGTGGATTATGTCACATTACTGCCCATGACAACAGGAAAAGGGACTCAGAGGGTATCTTGTATTTTTAATTACATCATTGAATTCTCTCGGTTTTGTAGCACACAGTCTCTCTTAAACACAAAACTTTAGCACAGAACCCCAGTGCAGGTCTTAATCTAGTCTTACTCCTGAATAAATACATGGTTTTCCTAGTTTCATGTGAATACATTATTCCATTTCTTGATAATTAATATATTTTCTTAGAAGCTGGTAATGAA
Organism: Gymnorhina tibicen; assembly: GCA_013399875.1. NCBI lineage: Eukaryota > Metazoa > Chordata > Aves > Passeriformes > Artamidae > Gymnorhina > Gymnorhina tibicen. Next base: position 269,924 of record VXAZ01006211.1, read on the forward strand.
AATGAGGTTTATGCAACAAAATATTATGAAAACAATTAATTTACTTTGGTGTATTTATTTGTCCCTCTGTATTACCATGGAAAGGAAATTGACCCAATTCCTTTGTTTACAGTGTAGCTAAATGACATAGGTGTTACATCATTCACTGGTTTTTTGAGAAGTGAGAAGGCCACAGGAAAAGCTGGAGCAGTGTGAACTTTTTTTCCTTTAGGGCTGACTACATTAACACACTTACTGAAGGAAGGGACAGTAATGATCCAGTCAGTACTTATCAGGACAAAATTAGTAATGATTTATAATCCCAGTGGTTTAAAAGTAAGGAGCTCCAGTTCTAACAAAAGTCCTGGTAATGCCTTGGTTTAAAGTCTGAATGAAATCTGCGTGTGTAACCCTCCAAAACAGCTTAGTATTAAAAAAAAAACAACCGAACAAAAAAAGGAAAAACAAACAAATCTAGAAATATGAACCAGAGCCAACTTTTAGTGTTCAATGTCCATATATCAGTGTTTAGGTACTGGAGATCTCTGTACAATTCTGAAGAACTGATCAACCGGAAAACTGTTGAGAAAGGTTAAAACCACCAGTAAATTGTAAACTCTAGGGTTCCCCCCACTCCCCCCCCAAAGTTCTAATGATGTAGAAGCTGCATAATAATCTCCCTGTGAACCATAAACATAATAAAAGCTGAGGCCATTTCTAACATAATCTCTATCAGCAAGATGCCAGCGCTTTTCCAGATTTCCTAACGGGTCCCTGCTAATTCCATGCCAAAACTAGCAGTGGATTTCTTCCTTTTAATCTCCCCTAATACCTTATTCGATTATTGTCACTGCTCTCCGACCGCGCACCGTCCCTTCAAACCCTAATTCCCCCCCGGAACAGTCAGATGAGGCTGAACGGCGGTGGCGAATCCAAGGGACACGCACGGCCGCGGACACCTCGCACGTCCCCACGCCGGGCAGAGGTCGGCCCAGGACCGCGGGACCGGGGCTGAGCCAGCCGGGCTTTCCCGGAGCCTCACCCGGCCGAGCCCCGGGGCCCAGTGGAAGAATGAGCACCCACACTGGCTCTAGCTGACGGGTTTGAGGGCACCCTCGCACACACCTGCGGCATGGCTCTGCTGCTCGCCTGGGCATGTGTGGCTGTGAGGTGAGTGAGACTCCGCCGATCCCCCAGGGCTCCCCGCAGCCCGGAGGAGTGGGCGAGGGACTCTTCCCTCTCTGCGCTCCCGGGGGCCGGGGCTTCGACAGGCGCGACTTCGGCCGCGGGACTGACGGGGACTCGCCTCTCCCCGCAGCGTGGGGACGGCGCTGGGGGACCAGAGCGACGGGACGGACCTCTACTCGGAAAACATCACTCGGATCCTCGACAAGTTGTTGGACGGCTACGACAACAGGCTCCGACCGGGATTTGGAGGTAGCGGGAAAGCCCCGTCCCCTCCGGGAGCCGGCGGGTGGGGAAGGGCGAGGGGCAGCGCTCCGGCTGCCCCGGGCAGGAGCGGCTCATCCCTCACCCGTGGCGGGAGGGAGGCGGTGGAACACCAAAAGGTATTTTGCTACAAAGCTTTGCAGCAAAACTGCCTGTGCCCCGCATCCCCCGGCTCTTGCGGGGCGCTCCGTTGCCCTCGAACCGGGGGGCCCCGCAGCTCCGGCCCCGCTCTACTCCCAGCCCCTCTCCGTGTCCCGCAGGCTCCGTGACAGAAGTCAAGACGGACATCTACGTGACCAGCTTCGGGCCGGTGTCCGATGTGGAGATGGTAAGGACCCCACTCTCCGCCCCTGTTCTCTTTTCCCGGGATTCATTACGGTGGCATCTGAGTTGACCGTCATTAAAGCAGATTACGAGGCTTAATCTCTTTGACAATCTCTAGGGCCCAGCAGAGCAGTTTGGCCGGAGCTGCATACAGCTATTTCCCGGCAGTGCCAGCCGGGGCTGGGCGCACACGGCCTCAGGTGACGGCATGGGCCACAGGTGAAAGATGCCTCATTAACCCTATGAAGAAGATGATGAGCACCTGTGTCCCAGCACAGATTTTGCAGAGCTCTGCCTGGTATGAGGCAACCAAATGAGCAGCTGCAGGAGAATAGTGCCGTTGCTGACACAGCTGCCCCTGGTCATGCTGGGTGCTCCCAAACTCAGGCAGCTGCAGACTTGGGTGAACTCTGGCAATTACTGCAGCAGCCCCAGGAACACGTTGAGTCATGGAAGTGAGGATAGCATTGCTATTGTCTTTCTGGGGATTGACTTGGGCTGTTATTTTTGCCCTTGTGCACTTCTCTAACACCTGCTCACCTGAGCCTGCAGTCCAGTTTGCAGGCAGGGAACTGTGGGCTCCAAGTACTACTAAAGTTTTTCCACTGCTCTTCGTCAGTCTAAGAGAAGGCATAACTATGCATTCTTACAAAAGTTGCCCCGGCCAGGTTTTAGCTGTTTAGCAGAGAGGTCCTTCTGAAGGCTTGTGAAAGTGTTACTAAGAATTCTTGAAAAAAATCCCATTGATTAATATTAACTTGACACCATAATTCTACTGTGATGTGGCTCAGATCAGTCCTTACTTTGTGAATATCCAAAAGAAGCTGCAGAAGAGTCACTGAACATGTCTTTTTGCTTCTGGCAATTAAACATTGATAGTTCGGTTTTGCAATTTGAAAGGTAGATATTTGTATTTCCTTAGACCTCAGTCACTTTGAATTAAATTATCATCTCTGAGAGGACAATGAGGGTTTTTTTTTTTCCTTATTCATGTCAAATTGTCTGTTCACTGATTCATTTGTAGCTATTCTTCAAATAATAAGAAAATAGGATATGCTTTCATGGACAACTTTTTTTAGTAACTACTTAATGGTAATAGGATTACGTATTTAAGCAGTAAATGAAATGCCACTGACGTGTGTTCGTCTCATGGAATTACTGTTCCCACAGCCACTTGGGGCTGCTGACCCCCACAGAGAAGTCAACCCCTGTTTATTTTCCATAGGAATACACAATGGATGTCTTCTTTCGTCAGACATGGACTGATGAGAGGTTGAAGTTTAGTGGGCCAACTGAAATTTTGAGATTGAACAATTTAATGGTCAGTAAAATTTGGACACCAGACACATTTTTTAGAAATGGAAAAAAATCAATTGCTCACAATATGACAACTCCTAACAAACTTTTCAGAATTATGCAGAATGGAACTATTCTTTACACAATGAGGTGAGAGCTTGTTCTTCTGCTTTTGGTTGACCTGTATTTTTGATTCTATCACCATTTTCCTACATACCATATTTTTTCATTATCTACTACTATGTATTCTAGATTAACCATTAATGCTGATTGTCCTATGCGGTTGGTGAACTTCCCAATGGATGGACATGCTTGTCCACTGAAATTTGGAAGCTGTAAGTTTTTTCTGTATCTTTCAGTTTGTTAAAATAACACCTTTGTTCAGAGGGTCAGAAGATCCTAAGGTATTACTTAGTGACATAGGTGAAATTTTTAATTGTATTTTTATACTAGAATTTTACTTTTTTCTCTGAGACTCAGATGATTCATATGGACATAGATTTATTCACTGAAGGATGACTGTTGAAGCATGTTTTGTTGTTTATTATTCCTACACTTCTGGTAGTCAAAGTTGGTCCTTCAACAAGTCATAAAACCTCTGCTACATTTACTATATTGCTTATAATTTTGAAAACATGTAGTCTGTGGGAATAAATTTGGAAAATATTTAATTGAGCTGTGGTAATCAGTGTGTATGTTTTATAGCAAATTAAGAAACAAAAGCTAGTTCCTCTCAGGTCTCACCTCAGCCATTCTCTTATTGTGGATTTTTTTTCCCATTTTGTAATTACTGAGTTTAGGAACTTACTGGAATAGGATGCATGTTTCTGTGGGCATTTGAGCTACAAAAGGGATTATCCTGCTTATTTTTTCAATTACTTATAAAATACATAATTAGTAATGGTAAATTTCCCCTCTGTTACTCAGATGCTTATCCAAAAAGTGAAATAATTTATACTTGGAAAAAAGGACCATTGCATTCAGTAGAAGTACCACAGGAGTCTTCCAGTCTTCTTCAGTATGATCTCATAGGACAAACTGTGTCTAGTGAAACAATTAAATCTAACACAGGTAAGATGGAGCCATGTGGAAATGACTGGTATTATGAAACATCTTGATAATAAATTACAGGGTTTTTTTCCATATAGAATGAAATTAATTTAATGATCTTTTGCCATTTTAAAAAGGAAAATCCTTGGACACACTCTAACCATTGTCTCTTAAAAGACAGCTTCATCAAACACAGAATTTTTCATGAGATTCTTAAGAATTCCCACTGCCTCCCCACCCCAGTAAAAACAATACATAAAATGAATATTATTCTCCTCTGTTTCTGTAAGGTCACTTTAACTTTTTTTAAGCATCTTATTTTTATGCACTAGGAGGTCTGTGATTTCATCAGAACATATTATGTTGGGTTTAAGCCAGTAATGTTCACTCACATGTTGCCAAAATAATACTGACATACTTGTCTCTTACAGGTGAATATGTAATCATGACTGTTTATTTTCACTTGCAAAGGAAGATGGGCTACTTCATGATACAGATATACACTCCTTGCATTATGACAGTCATTCTTTCTCAGGTGTCTTTCTGGATTAACAAGGAGTCTGTTCCAGCCAGGACAGTTTTTGGTATGCTGCATTAAGGTCTTTGAACAGCTCAACATCAATCTACTATTCATTCAATCATTCATTCATTCATTCATTCATTCATTCCTTTCATTGCTTTTTTGTTTTAGGCGAATATTCACTCCAGCTGCTCTATTTCCATCTTCAAAGGAAAATAGGCTACTATCTCATTCAGACATACATTCCATGCATCATGACTGTAGTCCTGTCTCAAGTTGTGTTTTGGATCAACAAAGAATCTGTTCCAGCAAGAACCGTGGCTGGTATTTGTGTTTTTCCTTTTGTCATTCATTTCATTTCATTTCATTTCATTTCATTTCATTTCATTTCATTTCATTTCATTCACTGTATTGAATCCCTTGTATCGGTCAACTACTGTCATCCAGGGGGGATTAGGAAAGGCAGCTAGTAGGTTTCAGTCAACAAAAGTAAATACTAAAGTGAAACCAAATGGTAGTCAATTTGCCTATGGGGGTCAAAATTCTTGACTCAGAATGTTTGGTTACCCAGACTTGTTTGTGATGCTTTGCAATATATTTTTGTATGCAGGAAGGGATAATTTCAGAGTAAATGTTAACCTCTTCATTTTTTAAAGAGATTTTTTTTCCTATGGATTTATTGTCTTGTGAAACCAATATGAGTTAAAGCTTTAAAAGAAAAAAAAATCACATGGAGTGGAGTTATTATCTGACATAAGGTACGTCATCTAACACCCATTCTGGAGTGCTCTCTTCCCCTTGGCTACAAAGGCATCTAAACCACTAATAAGGGCTTTAGATGGATGAAGATCAGTGAGATTAATAATGTCCCTAGCATTATTAAGGTTGGACTTAAAATGAGAAAGACATATCCATATTGCATGGCAGGGCCTTTTTTTCTTTCCAGTGGTTTTAATTAATGCTCTCAAAGCTTTGAGTCTCCTGGTTCATATATATGAGGTCCATACCCCGAATATGATGCTACCTGATTTGGCTTCATGTTGCATCTCTGGACTGTTGAGTTACATTCTCTACATTTTGGGTAAAACATACTTGCAACACAGAAGGTAACTGTACATTCTTGAAAAGATGTGCAAGTAGGTCTGTAGATGATTTGGTAATAATTATATAAATACTCCAAACACTGGAATAACAGCTCTTAGGTGTTGTACTGAAGACTAACATGGACTTGAGAAAATACTTTATGAAAAGAGTAAAATAGACACCATTCTGTATTGTGGAAAATAGTAACATTAGCATTTTAAAAGAATATTTCAATCTTTCTTCCATTTGTATTTCTCCCAGGGTACAGTCTGAATCTGTAGTCCTGACTCATTGAAAATCCCATGGATTCTGAATACCTTAATCTAAGAAAAGAAAGGGCAAATTCCTTATGACAAAAAAAGACTTCCAGTCTTTTTCAGTAAAAAAGTTTTAAAATGGAGAAGGTTTAAAATGCATCATATTGCAAATACTTGAATTATAAATTTTCACTTTTACTTGTAAGTCCCAAAACGAAGTTTGAGAGAAGAGAAATTAATAGTAGAAGAACAGCAATGTGCCTACACCAGTTTCTCAGCACAAAATAATTTAAGGACTGTGTTTACCTCCAAAATGGATGCCAGTTATCAGATTTCAGTGTTTGCATCATGTAACACATTCTTCAAAACTTACCAAGAAGTGTTCAAAGTATAGGGACAAGGGTAAACAATCCACAGTTGCACAGTTTACCAACTTTAATTTGGTATTCAGTTTTATAAAGTGGCTTTCCAAAGTGCAGAGCATTTCATCAATATTCGCATTGAGAGAATTCTTATCTACATCTGTAATAGAACAGGAGACCTATTCCTAAGTTAAATTCCTGCTGCAGTAAGTTTTTATTCAGACACAGAATATATGGATTTTATTACACACTAGGACATGGACAGATTCTAATCACACGTCATTTCGAAAAGTTCATTCTGGACCTTTGAAATTCAAATATATCTCAGCATACTTGTATTCATATTATAAAACCAGTCTGGCAGATTTGGGAGAAGTAGGGATCCTACGTATTTCTATACCATCTCCTATTTGTATTTCATTAAAACATGTTAAGTAATGACATTGGGACGTAGTTAACTTCAGACAGCTGGCAAGCCATATCATGTGAAAGAGTTGCTGTTACTGAATGCCGCAGTATGCTATGACACTGCCTCCTTTCCTCTGAGCATCACTCATAGCATATTACTTCATCAATTCAACATGACCATGAAAATATGACAATATAACATCTTTTCCTTCCCCACCCACCCTTTCCCAACTGCAAAAGATAGGAGAAGAGGATATTTTCCACCTTACTGTCTTTAAATACCCATGGTTTTTACATTCTAGCAGGCATAATTATAAGTAAATGTGAGTCACAGAGGCTTGTATGTAAATGACTGAGTTTGTTCTTCCATTTTTTGCTTGTATCAGGTAGCAGTAGGAAGTAAGTATATTTCCTACATTATTAATTCTGTACACTCCAACACAGAAAGAATAAATTCTTGAATTCATGTGAAGAACACCATGGGGCCCATGAGCTACATGACCAGATTTGCTCTGTGAAAATAGATAAGCAGCTCTAGAGAAGTAGCTTTTCTGTCCTTCACTATCTGTAACTACGGACACTTTTAAAACAAGATACTGTTAGTGAATCTTAAAAAATGTATCCAGTGATTAAATACAACAGCTTAGGGGACCCAAATGCTATTACTTGAAATGTTTGGATCAGGCTCTGACTGTTTTTAATGTAGAATTTGACTGATTTAGTGAGGGTTCTGTAAGCCATGATCTGTCTTGTACAACAACAACAACAGGAGAAAGAGAGGATCGCTGTCGGGGAATGACAGTATGTGAATCCAGGTTTCTGCCAAACATTCCACTTACTAACCCCCCCAAGGAAAGTCTCCTTCATATTTTGAGCCTGGATTTTGTTGTAGCCATGCTTATCACAATTCTAAGAAGTGTACCATGTAGAATGTTGTTATCTTACCTTTCAGTCTGCTCAATGCATTAAGGAAGTTTTTCCAGAGCTTTTAGGATCCAGTATACATGAGTTATTTAAGGATACAAAATACTTAGGAGTCTTGTTGGTTAGCTGGGATGTAGGATGACAGCTAAAACCAAAAAGGGTGTTGTGCTTTGGTTTTTTTCACATATATGAATTTAAGAGAAGCAAAGTTCTAATGCCCCCATTTCTTTCTCTTGTTTTCAAGGAATCACTACAGTTCTCACAATGACCACTTTAAGCATCAGTGCTCGCCATTCTCTGCCCAAGGTGTCCTATGCCACTGCCATGGATTGGTTCATAGCCGTGTGCTTTGCCTTTGTCTTCTCTGCACTTATTGAGTTTGCAGCTGTCAACTACTTCACCAATCTCCAGATTCAGAGAGCAATGAGGAAGGCAGCCAGGGCAGCAGCACTGGCAGCAGCACTATCAGCAGCAACTGTACCGGCAGAGGACGAGATTGTGTCGGTAAATTGCTTGCTTTTCTGATAATAAGCATCATATAGGAACAGGCAGCTGAAGTAGTGAATGCAAAACAATATTAAAGTGATCTTAACCTGAAACAGATTATGTCACCAGATCATGTCTATTTATCAAAGATATTGTTCTGATTCCAGAAAATGAAAATACTTCATTTATTTGTAGTATTTATTTAAACATGCAATACGATTTTCTAGAGAGATTTATTCGGCAAGATCTTTAAGGAAAGCTATTAGACTGTTATCCATGATACTTCTCTTGAGCAATGCTGTAGGCAGTGCAGTCAGGCAACTGTGGTTCTCAGTAAGTCTGCAGAATTTTTGGGACAGTGTACAATGGGATAAATATGTGCATTGGCCAGATGATTATGGGATCAGTGTAGTACAAGGGTGCATACCATAAGTGGGTCATCTGGAAGATGGGTAATTAGCCTTTACATAAACTTGGCATCTGTTACTTTTATTAAAATCTGTGTTGGTGGAAGCTTGGGGAAAAAAACCATGAATGAAGGATAGATTTTAGTACATGCAAAAGACAGGAAGTCTTTCCAGTATCAAAAAAACCTGTGTCAAAATTGCTTGCAAATATTATTCTGTACATCTCATGATAAATCATGAATGCTGTCTCACAGCATATGTGAATATAGTTATCACTGTGGCCTTCCTGTTCCAAAATCAGTTTTACTACCACCATGATTTCCATTTTTAAGGAATAAGAGAATTTGAATGACATTTTTCTAAAACCTCTGAATCTGTAATTGAATAAGGAAGTCAATCTAAGAGGTGCCCATATCAAGGCAACACCTTACCCACCATAAAGTAATTTTTCCACATTTGCTGATAAATAGCAGTTAAAGTAACAACATTTGAGTACTTTCCAACCATTCAAATCATAATTGGTAAGTTTTGCTAACTCTTTTTTGGAGGAAAGGCTATAAAAAAAAATCAAGAAGTTCACCTGGTTTTATATAGCATGAGGAAAATATTGATAGCTACTACATGATGAAGAGGAACGACCGCTTGGACCTGTCCCCACGCTTCCTTGTTCAAGTTTGAGTTAATCATAAGGAGGCTTACTAGAAAGAAAAAACCAAATCAAAATGAAAAATACTACTTTTGTTTTCACTGAAGTCCCTGCTGAGCAATATGAAAACAATTAGGCTGACTCTGCATATGCTGCTGGTGCATTCACAGCCACTGCCGCCACCCCCCTCACATTCCCAGTCTCAGGAAAACAATTTTTCCAAAAAATAATCTTCTGCTTTTGCCCAGATAAGCTAAGAACTTGTTCCTGATGATAGGGCTCCTCCAGGTATACATAGTCTATGAATCACAGCAGACCAAGCTAAGCATCAAATATAAAATTTCTGTTGAACAAATGAATAAAAGATAAAGAAGTTAAAAGACTCAAGTTTCTTCTCAAGGTCTTCAGCCATAAGCAAGTAAAGAGCCAAACTGAAGACACTCCTTCCTATTTTGTAAATACTAACTTGTGAGATTTTCCAAGTAAAAACCAGCAAAAAAATAAGCAGCTAGGAATAAAATACACATCTAGGAAGCACACTGCAACCATTTGCTCAAGAAAATTATTTGCATCTAGCTGACAGCATACAGATTTAGAAGAGTAGTAAATCCCACAACATTTAGATCCCACAGTAAACTCAGTCTCTAAAACAGCCCACAGTGTTCACAAAATTCTATAGACCTGATCTTGCCCAAAGCAAGACAGTAATTTTCAAGCCCTGTATGTCCACCACTGTTTTCTCCCAGGACCAGTTCTCCTTAGAGAACATACCTCTGCAGTAATAGAAAGAGCAAACTCAGTGAGATCATAAAATGAAGGGTACTTAAAATTGAAGGCAAGATGATGTAGTCAAAAAGGCTTCTAGAAGAATTAGCTACTGGATTTAAAAGGTTCCCTTCCAGAGGGGCATTCTGGGAAAAAGGAGTGATTACAGGATAACAGATTTTAAGAAGCTTTTTTTTTTTCATTCCTTTTTTTTCCCTGTGGTAGAGATAAGGGAGAAGGAACTTTTGTAGTTGTCACATCGATAGATGTGCTGCAGTCAGTGATATAATTTCAGCTGAAACAGACCTGAAGTGTCTAATTTGAATGCTAACAGTGTATTTAACACAGACGGATTCCATAAGTGTATGTCATTCTCACTGAGCGTTGTGCTTCTATAGCTATACTACTGGTCTTAGGGCAGTTATTTTTAAATAAGGCACACAGCATAATACTCAGTTTCTTTCTTAATGTAGATTTAAGAAGTCCTTTCTGAGGTCCCAGTTTACCCTTTGTTGCCGTGTGTTCCCCAACTTGTTCCAATTGTTTGCCTCTAAATTCTTTCAACTCTTTTCCTTCTGGATTTTTCTCTTTTTTTTTTGGTTGCTACAGTGCCCAATTCTTATTCTTTACCTCTTTGATAATTTGTCATACCTGTCCTGCATTTCTTTTTGTCTTTTCTCCTCATTTTCCCTGCCTCTCTTCTAAAAATATTGTCTTCCAAGTCACTAGGAAGAAAAGCTTAAGAGAATCCATATTTTATGCATCGTTTTTAACAGTCTGCCTTATTTGATTTTAAAAAAATCTTTTTCATCTCTCATACCCTGTACTTTGCTACCTTTTCTTTTCTAATCTATGATTTTTTTTCAGTTTCTTTTTACTCTTTTAGATGGCATAGTAAAATTTTCCATCTATTTTGGAATTGTAATAATTTTATGTGTGATTTTTCAGTGCATGAAAGTTGTTAGAATTTTACGTCTATGAAGGCACAAGTATAGGAGGAAGAGTAGCAAACTGTGTCAAAAATACTGTCTTTTGCACTTTTAGAAGACAGCTGATATTTTTACATAAGAACTTAAAGGTTTACTTAGTTTCAGAGAGTCCATTTCTAAAACTGAAAGTCAAATATACTTACTTGAGAATTTTTATGGCTATACAACTGCCAGTGGAACTTGCTACAAGCAGCAACATTAAGAATAACACACAGACTATATATTTTTAATGATCTATTATTTTAACTTGCCTGAAGAGGGGATAAAGAAAATCATGGTGGGAATAATCTTAGGATGTCTGAATTAGTACTTTAGTATGACAGGAAGACCCAGTACTGCATAAGAGAAGCCCAGGGAGACAGGTTTGGTATAAATTAAAATAGAAAAGAGTTACAAAATATCCAGTTAGAAACTTTTCCTGCTTGAGTGAGGGCCTAAAATCAAGATAAACATATCTACAGAATATATTCCTTTTTTTTTTTTTTTTAATTCTGGATTAAATGTTTCTTGAACAAAAACAAAAAACCAAAAAATTTCAAAATACTATCAAGCAGGCTTCTTTCCCCTTCAGTCTAGTTAGTTTTATTTAAAATTTTGCTTTATTCAAATAAACAAAACTCTCTCACACAGGTTTTTATAATGTAGCCAAAAAACCTGTACACTCGTAGAAGAAATGTGTCAGAAGACCAAGTCCTGCTCTACTGTGCAATGAAAGTAGGAGAAAATGCTGCAGCCGTTGAACTGTGGTGGGTTCAGTAAGAGAGATGAGGCTGTGTCCGTGAGCTCAGTGGAGAGCTGAGAGCCCAGCAGGCCTGGGCTAGCTCTAGGAAAGCCTCTCTATTTACCTCAGTTAACTGAGAGCAGAATTTGGCTTGCTCTCTTCATTAGCTGCAGGCAGTCCCTGTGTGAAATATAAAACTATGGGTGTTCCACTGCAGAACACGATGGCAACAAGCTGCGTAGTCATCTGGACTCTGACACAAACCTGTTCTTACTCATATGGTGGCCAAGCTGGTTTTAGCACGTCAAAACGAAACATCTTGTACGTGCATATATAAAACCATGATGGCATTTAGCTTTTAAATCCATTTCAAATGTATATTTTCTATATCAATCACATTGTTTCCTCTTGATGGCTTTCTTTACCTAGGGAGATCCCAATCTTAGAAGTTGCAGGGTAAGGGAATTGGTGATACTGTGTGGAGCACACCATTTGCAGTAATGCTTTATGGGATGATCAGGGAGTAACCCCATGGATCAAAAGACATCCTTTCCATGTGAGAGGCTACATATAAAAGACAAAAGATTACCACCCCATAACGGCTTGATTACAGTTATGTTCTAAAAGACCTCTTGTTTTAACAGAAATCAGCACAGAACACTGAAATACCTCTGGGAGAGCTTCCTTCTCCCTCCAGCCTTGTGTTTCAAAACAACATGGCTTGGGCAGGAAAGGATTCTCATTTTCTTTAATAACTCTGACCAACTGCAGAGCAGCCGTATGTCGCTGATATAGAGGATTTATTTTCCTATAATTATGTCAGAATATATTGAGTATGTTTAATGAGTACCCTGGTGTAACAGAGTACTTCTATCTGGATTATCAACCACCCTTTAGGTATTATCCTAGAAACAGCTACATGCTTTAAAGTCTTGACTGAGAACATTGAAGCCTAATCCCAGTCCTTTTTTTGCAGGAGGATAGTGAGGACAAAATAAAGTAAGTTTAATTATAGGAAAAGAACATATGGACAGACACTGATAGATTTAAGAGCCAAACGTGACTTTGAAAATTTAAATCTGTTTAATGTAAAAACATATTTTGACAGCAGAGAGGCTCTGTGCCAATTATATATTTTTTCTGGCATGCTACAAATAAACATTAGGAAGAAACTCTAGCATAGCACATTCCCATTGAAAAGAGAATGACCAGGGTTTCAGTCTCTGCTCTCCTTACTGCATATCTGGTTTATATAACAGCAATTTTAATACAATGGGCATGGGGTATTTTTCAGTTATGCTTCCTGCCTCCATAAATCTTTAGATTTTTCCATGCAAATTAAAATAGCTTTGAAGTAATAAGGTAACAGCCTCTCCCCTTATTCACCTTCACGTGATGTTTAGGCTATATTCTGAGAGAAGTGAATTTCAGTTCCTGGAGGCTAAGAAAAAATTTGAACATGGTTTTCCTATGCTCCAAGTGATTAATTTAACCTAAGTGATTTAACCCTTTTACTAGGGTAAAAAATGATGGAAAAAAGTCTTCATGTTTTTCCTCAGTGTTTCTAGCAAAGGTAACTTAAAATTCCTAAAGAGATGCCTAAAGCTAGGGCTATTTTAGTGACTTCTAAACTGTATTCAGCTTTTGATTATGCAGGACACTGTTTCTATCTAGAAAAAATACACATTATTTGCAGTAGACATTTTTTATATCAGACCCCACAGATGAGACATGTAAAGAACTGTCTTAGGGTTTATAATGAATCTCTGTCATGAGATGGATACTGAAGCTGCACAGGACTGTATTGAATGAGGTTCCTTAGTACATAGCCAAAAGGTGATGTTGCATACTGTAATGAACTTTCCTGCTGCAAGATGCTGCCTATGGATTGTTCAATAGCTAAGGAGAGTTTTTACAGATCACACTGGTGGATGTAGGGGCTAAACCAGGTAGGGGCTAAACCATGTTTAACACCCCCTTGAGGAGATAAGTCATTAGCATGTGCTGTTGTGTCAGTAACATGAATGGTTGAAATTACTCAAACTGTATCTACTAATGAGCAGAGGCAAAAATGTTATATATTTAATTAAGCATTCTGCCTTTTACAGACACTGAGTTCTGGTTCTAGGTTGGTTGGTGTGTGTGTGTTTTGATATGAGGAAAGTTCAGTGTCTTTAATGAAATAAATTAGGAAGAAAAAGAGAAATAACATATTTTTTTATCTAAACTTCTAGAGTTTATTCTCATGAACCTCTTTCACTGCATTGCTAGCCAGGAAAAGGAGATGTGAGTAAAAGAGAGATAAGGAAGGACATACAGATATTCATTTATTTAAAGTTAGCTGGTATCTGGGTTGCATATATAAGATACTCATGTTACTGTTAGATCATAAACTAAACTGATAGTGAGAATATGCATTTGCAGTACAAAGAACAGAGAAGAGAATTCTACAAATATGAATTACAGAAATCTCTTGAGGGAAAGAAATACAAGAAAAAAGTGCATTCATAAATCACAGTTAGCATCCAGCAAAACAATCAGAAAAAGTAGACAAAGAATTCTGTTTACTTCAAGGTTATATTGCTGTATTTTTTTATATCTGGAAGGCAAGAAATTTGCTGAAAGCCTCCTGAGATATTCTGGGTATAAGCAAATTCTAGTGATATTGAGGAGAGTTGTGAGAGAGCAGAGCTTTATAGACAGGATGAGAGTGCTTTGTGAGCTTTCCAGGGGATGAGATAGCTTGGCTGCAAAAGCTTAACAAGAAGGCAGACTATATAAAAAGGTCATCTACATACCAGTGTTTGTCTAGTCCAGTGTGATGGTGATTCACATGAAACAATGAACTGGCAATCTGTTCTGTGTCATTGCCTACTCATACAGAGTTGCAAGTTTAATTGCCTGATGGGACTAACATTCCACATGAGTGCAAGAGTCCTCCTCTGAATAAAGGTTCAGTAACTTAAGAAAATCCATTATATCCTTATGACACAGTATGTTGTGCCTTAGGCTTCTTGTTCTTGCTACTTGTAAAACAGTCCTTACTTGACTGATTGGCTCTGTGAGCTATGCAAAATAGGCTATTCATTTCCATTTTCTCTCTGTGTTTTGTTAACATTTCATGATGTTATTGTATGTAGTCTTTGTCAAAAGGAGAAGTTAAATCTAGATATAGCAGACAAATTACTGTAGCTGCTGTTCAGAACAACTGTAATAAATTGTATGGTCCCCCCACTGCCTCCTCTTGGTTTAGCAGTGAATTCCAATAAAAAATATGAGTTGTGGTTCTGAGGCAGCTGCCTGGTCTACAAGCAGTTCCCATACTGAGAAACATCCTCATTACACATCTGAGATAAATTTGGACTTAGAATCCCATATCCTGAGTAGGGATTTACAAGAAAATAGACTTGACCCTGAGTTTGCTGTTATGGGGACATAGGAGTTCTTAAAGACAATGTAATGAACTACTCAGGGTTTTTCTTGAGATGAAATCACATTGACGTAATCCTCCTACTTTAGCAATCCTCCTTCTATAGGAATGAGATTTAATAAATATAAATAAAATAACAACCAGGATTACACTTTTTCAAGTGCCTATTCAAATGATCACAAAGATTTTACTACCTCCACATTCTAAATATGTTCAGTACTAAACATCATCCAAAGACCATACACTACAGCTGTTCTACTTACTATTAACTTCATCACCTCAGCACTAATTCCCAATTTACACTTGAATAATCCAGAGTAGAATTTGACCCACCTTGTACCACAATATTGTAGATAGAAAGGGCTAAGATTCAACTTAACGCTTTTATTTTTAGGAACTACATGTTGTTCACAAAAAGTCAAGTTTTTCCACAGTAAATTGAAAAACAAGATACCTTACAACTTGTACAGTTCTTTTCAAAGCAGGGCATGAAGGCAAAATGTAATAGAACTTGAATGAAAGCAGGAAGGCAGGCTCAGCTAGCCAATCTGTTGATAGAGTGGGATTATTATTACGATTAGTGCAAGTGGACATGGATAACCCTCTTCTGTTTCTGTGGCACATCTGTAGATCCTCCTCCATTTAAATCTGTCTGTTGATTGCTGTGTTACTGAAAATACAAAACTAAACATCTGTGTTCCAGACAGGCACAGAGAAGGAATGTTGTTTAATACCCAGACCATGACACCAGTCATGTAATGTATAGAGGGCAAATTGGAAGTGGTGATTGGTTGTAGGGGAAGAAAAAGGGCAATAGATAAGGGCAATAGATAAGGGAAATAAATACAGAAAAGTACCTTTTTCCTTTTAAAGTAAGATGATGTTCTCTTCACCTTTATTTAGACTAAAATCACCTATGAGGAATCCATCTCTCCCTAATTTTAGTTGGATACCACTCCATTCATTTATGAACAGAACTTGGCATCCTGTTGTAGAAATGTCACTTGTTCTGATTCTCTCACAGTAACAATGACTTCTGGAAGTATAATTCCTGTTATAATTATTTTGAGTCACCCAGGATACACCAGTTGTGCTAGATTAGTCTGTTATCTAGAAATTGTGGCCCAAGTACAAGAGTGGGCAATGTATTTCAGAAAATGCTTCCTTTCCTTTTAGTGACTTAGTCATTTATCTGATTGACTAAAATCTGTTCCTGTGCTTAGAAGTCCTGCAAGATACATCCCAAAAATGCTGACAGCAGGCTACATTTAAGTAAATGACTGTCATTAAAACACTCCCAAAGAATAACTTTGGAAGTTGCCTAATAGCATTTTTCTACCTTAAAATCATTCCAATGTTAGTCTTCCATTTTACTATGGATCTATGTGCTGTTATATTGGGAGTTATTTACATTGTCCAAGACTTTTCTCATCCGCTTCAGTCATTTGCTCATCTCGTTCTGCTGACCAAAAAAGCTTTGTATTGAAATCCAAGAACATCTGTGTATATTGTGTGATTTTGTGCTCAAGATTTTCCATCAATAATCTGGGAAATGAGTTTTGCAATCCTTTATGGACAAAGTTCTAGCCTTAAGCTCTGTATTAACAGAACACTACAGTACTTCATATCAAAACAAACATAAAACAAACAAAGTCACTCTCAGCATCCTTCTGTATTTTCTCAGCCATCAGATGAATCTTGCAGCTGCTGCCATGCATCCACTAATGGCCATCCTGGGATATGGCAGTAGCAGCAAGGTTTTTGAGTATTTCCTCCTATTTGACACAACTGGAAAGTGGGTAATCGATATCCATTAGAGCAGGCTTAGAGCCTGTGGTAGATCCTAGTCCCAAGCCATTTCTGGAAAGAAGAACTCTATTACTTCTGCTCTTGCAAAAGTAAAATAATATCAACTTGGCCCCAAATAAAAGAGATGTACAAAATGAATATTCATGTTAGCCGAGTAACTAAGAGGTAAGCTCTACATGTCCCTGAGTTCTGGCTGAATTTTTGTAAGAGTTTTCATACAGCTTTCTGAAGAGTAATTGGACCTGGCTGCGAATACTGCACAAAATATGGGAGTAATTTGGTTTCATTTTACTATAAATGAAAATAAAAATAGTCCCATTATAGTTAAGTATATTTTTCTTCAGTTGTGTGTATGGAAGTGCTGTGGTAATTATGAGATATATTTAAAAATGAAATTTTATCCTGGAAAAAAACAAGAGGACAATTTAGCATTCATGTCTTCAGCAGCTATAAATTAGTCCATTGCCTTTTGTGCAGCAGTTTTCTAGTTCTTGCATGACTGCTTGACTCCATTCAGTGTTTACCAAACTCATCAATGGCTTCGGCCAGGGAAGACTGCACCTGAGCCAGCCCATATGTGCTGTTTTGTTTAATCTTGATCCATACCTACACAAACTTCAGTCACACCAATCTACTGCAATTTAGGGACACCATTACCTTCTTTTCCTTTTAGCTCCATCTTTTCTTTTTCTCTCTTGGAGTTTCCACTTATCACAATGTTAAAAATATGAAAAGCATATATTCTTTCATGGCTTTACAACAAAGCTTTAGGCCATAAACATATATATCCTTCTGTATATATGCATTATTTTTGAGATTTTGTGAGATTGCACTATGGCAGAGAAGCAACAATAAAATCAGAAAGTTAAATTAAAAGGTGGAAAGAAGTCTAAAGATCACAAAACTGAAGACTCTGTATCCAAATATCACCCTTTTTTTTTCCTTCTTTTTTCTTTCACAGCATTCTGACTCCAACTCTAACCTGAAGAAGCGAGTAAACTCCATAACATCTCAGGCAGAGCAGTCTCCTGAACCCAGTGTAATATCAAATACTGGATATTACCAGTCTGTTCCTCCACGAGCCCCACCGCAACCACCAGCTATTGGAGGTGCAAGTAAAATAGACCAGTATTCCAGGATCCTCTTCCCAGTGGCATTTGCAGGGTTCAACCTGGTGTACTGGGTTGTTTATCTTTCAAAAGACACTATGGAAGTGAGTAGTAAATTTTCTGAATACTTGCTTGTAATATATAGTATGTTTACTTGGCCGTATTATTTCAATTGTTCATTTACTCTTGCAGCTCAGTTTATCAGTCCTTTCTGAGGAATGCTAGAATGTTTTCTCAAAAAAACCCAAGTGTAGCACTCAGTACAATGCAGAAAGGCTGTTGGAGGAGGGGAAATGTAAACACTTCTCTCTAACCCATGCTGCACTGAGCAGAATATGTTCTGTAAGACAACAGGATGTCATTCTCAGCAAACAAAATGATCTTAAATCTTCTCTTTCTTAACCTGCACTAAGGAATGGTAGAAATATCTGTTGAAGAAATGAAGTGAAAGAGATAAGAACTTTAATATCCTAAGGTTTTCTCAGTGAGCTGGTACCATAAATCTCCCCAAAAAGTTTGTTATTTAGTATAGAGAATTAATAACTGCAGTATAAAGTTTGTGAATCAAGAGTCCCTAGTTTTGTACCTTTCAACACATTTTTCCCATTTTTTTCATATGGTACTGTCGTATGCAGATAAAGCTGAAAAATCTTTGCTTAAGTTTGTTTGAATCAGGCAGAGAGTGATTACATTTTTAGATATCCATGAGGTCCAGAAGAGACATGTGCCCTGCAAATTGAGCATGTCTAGAATAATCAGTCAGTAATCAGTCATTAAACTTTAAGTCTTTAATGGTTTAAATCTCTATTTTTTTCCTTTTTGCCTAAATACATCTAATGGTGTCCTATTTCCTTGGTAAAAAATATATTCCTTTGCCTTGTTGCCATAGAATTTTGGATCACACTGTACATTGCAGTCAATATGATTGGTACATTTAGCTTTATTTAGGGCAGCTAGAGAGATAATGATGGTATTTAGATAGAACCAAATGCACGAAGTCCCTGCATCAATAAAAACAGAGTCTGGAAATCTGGTATGAGTGGCGATCAGGCTGTACCATTATTCCCTAGAATAAAGGTAAAGCAGGTTGAGAGAAATCTCGTGGGCAGCCAAGAGGTGTTGCAGTTCAAAGGAAACAAGACAGTGCTGATCAGCTGATTGGTGGCACCTTGCCTCCGCTAGAAGGCTGCTGCTCTATGAGCTTCTAATTTTGCTGCCAGTATGATCTGGAAAATGCTGTCTCTCAGAGATGGAGTGTGCTGCCAAGCAGCTTCTATGGAATTGTGAGGGCAGGAAGGTGGGAGACACGGTCTCTTACAAATGTTCCTGCAGGTGTCTCTCTCAAGAGGTCACAGCTGCAAAGTCCTGGCCACTCCAACCCTGCCCAGTGCTAAATTTAGCATTTGTGCCAGAGTTACTGATCCTGCTGTTAAAATATTGACTATGTGTGCAAATTACTTACCTCAGTCAGAGAAGGGAAGTATTGAAAAAGCCCATGTCTGATAATCACAGCTTCTGTTTAGAGGCCAGATCCTCAGCTTGCATAGCTTGCCGAGACTCCAGTGATTTCATTCAACCATTCACATTTTGGATCTAGAAATATTTGGAACATAGTTGCCATTTCCCTTGGTAGTGATGAAATATTTACACTAAACCTCGTATATTAATAGTAACATTAGAACCAGGCTTTTAAAATACTTCCAAAGTCTCAGACTAAGTGCTGACTATAAATATTTTTAAATGCTACTGTGCAAGCTCACAAACATGCTCAGAAGCTCAGGAATTATGTTCTGTAGTAGCATTACAGAATGACAGAAATCCAGCAGCAGGATTTAGAAAAGAGAAAGGTATTGACAGCTGAGGTGTTTTGATTTAAGAAGAATATAAACAATTATGTAAATTTTGACCAAGCTCTTCCTCCTAAATTACATTTCTCCATTTGTGTATTCAGTTATAATTAATAATAATTGTGATATACACTGCTAGGTTTCTAATTCAAATATTGTATCACCAGTTGTTACTTTCAACAACCAGGATTATTTTTGCTTTAAAAATATGTTAAAATACGTAAGCATTTCATTTCAAAGAGAGGAGATACAAAAGTTAGGTGAACAAAGCACGGCGTGCTTCAAGGGCAGCTAATATTTGGCTCCCTCAGGCCCAATAGATTTAATGTTGTTACAGTATTATTCATCTTATTCAATTTAAAAAGTGCATTTTGTGCAGTATTTCAGGTATATTAGCTTTTTAAAGTTACTTTTTAGAGTTTGTGTGGCCTTTGTTTAAAAAACCAAAAGAGGGAAAAATCTAATTAATTAATTGAAATAAACAAATTTCCAGTGCACCAGTTCTTGTAGTGCAGCTTTCTAGGATTTTTATTAGTGTAGTTTGGAGTGCAGAACATCATTCTGCAATTCATGTGGTTAAACCAAACAGCTACCTACTGTCTTTGAAAGTACACAGAGAATAAATTAGGCATTTCATGAACCTGTTTGTAAAAGCAGGTTATTAGCACTGGAATCAAAGGTCATTTTCAACTCCTATCATTATTTTCTGGCCAGACTCTTGCTTTGGCTTTGAAGGAAGTGCAAGAACAGTTTTTTACTTCATGTTCTGGATTCAGAGCCTCAGCTGAAATGAGCAGCCTTGTTAATGTAATGACACAGAGTTGCATGAAATGAGGAGATCTTTTCTAAGCTGTTTGGTACTAGCTCTTTACACTACTGAGCAATTTTCTTATGGTTTAAATAATGGACCATATGTTACAGAAATGAAAAAGTAATTTTTGTGTATTGTATCTGGCAAGATTTATGAGAACCTTTTCAAAGTGCTGAAGAACTTTGAACTGAGACTTTTGAAAGTGCTCCTTGGATAACTTTTTCTTCCCACTTCATTCAATTTTCTCTTCAGGTTAATCTTTTCTCTTATTATACATGTAAACTAAGAGTACGTAAGTTACACAGACATTTTTTGATTTGGAAGTTTGTATAAAGAAGAAGGTGTTTTTAATAAAATGTACGCCTTGAAACATTTGAATGTTATCATTATAGACTGGTTTGGATCAGAGGGGAGCTTGAAAATCATAGAATTCCACACCCCTCCCATGGCAGGGACTTTCCACCAGACCAGGTTGCTCCACGTGCAATCCAGTCTGATCCTGAAAACTTCCAGGGATGAGGCATCCACAGCTTCTCTGAGTAAC
This sequence comes from Gymnorhina tibicen, assembly GCA_013399875.1. Lineage (NCBI taxonomy): Eukaryota > Metazoa > Chordata > Aves > Passeriformes > Artamidae > Gymnorhina > Gymnorhina tibicen. Next base: position 291,140 of record VXAZ01006211.1, read on the forward strand.
CTGTGCCAGGGCCTCACCACCCTCACAGGGAGGGGCAGCCAGGGCTGGACAGACAGGAAAAGTATCTTAGACTGAACTCTATTTATACTTCCATATATACTGCACTAAGTCAAGCTTTGCAAACCAGGAAGCTTAGTAGCAAACTTTCATTGCAAGATTAATATTTTTCTATATTTTAAATCAAAAGAGCATCATTCTCTGAAGAAAATAAAATGAGAAAAAAATCCAGGTTAAAATCAAGTAATTCACCTGAATGCTTTCTATACATGGATGGGGACAACATTTATCTTCTGGTCTTAATATTTAAATAACGGGTTCAATTCTCCATTGGAACAAATGGGAAACATTCTTATTCAACAGCAGTCATCCACTGTGCAACTTGATATATAAGATGTTTCAGTATAAATGGGTTTGCACTGGGGAGTAGCAATAGCATTGCAGGATAAAAACTATATTGGTCAAAGCAAAGAAATTAAACTAGCATAGTTCTCTGTCTGCATTTTGTTAGACTGTATCTTGGTAGAACCTAATATAACCAAAGGACTACAAAATGTATGAAATAACACATGCTAGTTTTTAGACCACAGAAAATGCTGTAAGATACTTGTAAGATAAGCTCTCCTTTCTCTCAAAAGGTTTTATAAGTTAATGCTGACAGCTGCTACCTATAGTGATATCACTGTGCTATTTATATTATGAAAAAATAAAGCATCAGAGTTACTCTAAGAGGCCTTACTCCCTCTCTATGTAAGGTCAATTAATTTAGGTGGAAGGTTTGAAGATGTGGCATCCCCATGATTTATACGTGGGGGATGGAACAGACACATTTCTATGGTTCATTTTCTTCTGTAGGGTACACTAATATCTGCCATCCGCAAGGAGCTCTACACAGTAACAAACAAGACACATTTGTGTAAATTAGCCAAATAGAAAAGTTCTTGAAAGAAGAGCAAACCTTTCTGACAAATGAAGAAAAAGATATTCTAGCTTTTTATTTTGTCATACAGCATATTTTTGGCTTTGTTTTCTGTTTTAAATCTTGCTAAATCCTTGAGCTGAATACAAATTTATGACAGTGACCTTGGTAGGTGAATTGCACACTTAGTTTATTTGCTTGATTTAGAATGTGAAGAGTCCCCTTTTAAAGATCTGCAAGACTTTTCTGCTTTGCCATATAACTCACAATGCATATGCCACTGCCACATCATCTTATGCATCTTATTTCTAAATTTTCTATTTTAATTTTTATCTGTAACATTATAGTACAGTTTCCCATGTAATAAAACATGGAATGATAGAGTGAATCAAACTAGATAAGGAGATGATGTTAAAATTTTGATGATAAATTCAGAAAAAGAAGCAGAGGCTAGCTTTTATGTTTGGGAGCAGAGGAAGATACAAAGTCACTGAATGGACCAAAGTTGCTGAGTCCTGGATATTATTTGGATGCAGAGAACATAGCAGGATGGCAGGAGAAGAGTTACATAAGTAACTAATAAGATGCTAATGATGTCAAGTGGGAAGAAATAAGAACAGAGAAAGAAACAAGAGCAGGAAAAGTATTTAGCTTCAGTACATTGATATTCATAAAGCTTGTAGTACATACTGTTACATCATGTTTCAGTTTCAATATCGGAAAAATAAAGTTTAGGGGGAACAGTCATTGCCATACATACTTAACAGCTGAGCTTTGATGATCCAGGTAATGAGCATCAAATTCTAAGGGGATTCTCCCTTGTAATGCAGTTCTATTTTGAGTCTGCTGAGAGAGCTTGAAATCATGTGGGTTTGTTGGTTAACTCAGTTGTTGTTAACAATGGTTAACAACCCACAGCTTAAACTTCTCTCTAAACTTTTCTTCCAGTTTTTTGAACCTTCTGCAATGCTTTTTCGAAATGACGCTCAGTCTAACTGAAGAACAGCTCAGGATCTCAAGGAAATCACTCAAGGTTGCCAAGGGTTGAAGAGACTTCAAAGGATTTGTCTGTCCACAGCTGCTCTCAGTTTTCAAACAGGAAATATTTATATTGGACATTACCTGGATGCAAACTCTGGGCAAATCAAGAGTTGCAAACTGCTTAGGGTTCTAACAATATTTTCTTAAGATTTCTTACAGTAATTCTACTACAAAAGTTCTTGTTAAATTATTTTGTTTAATTGTCAAAGGAAAGAATGTTCATTTGTTCTAAAACATTCATAAACAATCGAATGTTTACATTTATATGAAACATCAATAAAAGGGGTTGGGTTTTTTTAATAGAATAAGGATTGCTAAACTTAGCTGATTCTGAAATGGTATAACTTGGCATAGCATCACTGAAAATTTAGGAGTTGTACTGATTTCCAGCACCTGAAATTGAACCAAAATAATGTTGGAAAGAAATACTATGAAAAGGAGCTGTAATTCCATCATGTTTTAACCCTTTCATATAAAAGATAAGGGATTAGTTCTTAATTATTTTTAATTTAATTTTCATCTTTGAGATTATATTTATAAAGAATGAGATACAAGAAAAAAAGGAAATATAAATTGGTTTTTGTGTGGTTTCGTTGATTAGTTACCACAGTGTAACTTTCTTTGTTGAAAGTCACCATGGGAGTACAACCAGACTAATAACAAGCAATTTCTCAGCAGGATCTAGAAACGCAGGACTGAAATGTCAGGGAGTTTTCAAGGTCTAGAGCTGAATAGACAGAAAGATAAAGCTACCCATCAGGCTGAATGCAAGCCTCCAGCCCCAGGGAACTTCCTGGAAGCAGGTATAACTAGTTAAGGAACAGCTTTTTATCAGCTGATTATACTAAATTGCCTGTAACAAACTCCCTAGAAATGTTTTCTAGAGCCAAAGTACTCTCAGCACATTCAGAGTTTAAAGGTAATATTTTGCCTCTCTGAACACAAACAGTTACAGAATTTCTTCATTCACTCTTCCTCTCCATGATCCTTCTCAAAGATGTAATTAGGAAACATATGCCTAATCAAATCAAACCCAAGACCAAATTATTGCAGGTGTAATGGACATTAGGAGGAGTCAGAAGCACACAAAAAAGTTTTATTTGAAGCCAAATAAAAATTAAGGATTCCATCCTATCTTGAAATTAATTTTAGTACAATAAAATTGACAAGAAACATTAAATAATGCACAGATTCAGGATATTCAGGGTCTTTTGCTTTGTCTACACAGACATCCTAATCCTCGTGAGAAAATATTTACAGGCTGACTAATTGATTCCAGTAAGTCATCAACTCTTTTATTGGTACTACAACCATTTTAACTATTTGATGGCCTTGCTCCAGCTGTTTTCCTCGTCCTATTTCAAGAGCTTTTACTAATGTGCAAACTCCAGTACCTGGAGTGATCATGGGAAATCCTTTTTGTTCACCCTGTTCTCTAACTCTGAAGGGCTTAAATGGAACAATTTAAGGATTCGACTCAATAATAAATATTGCTTGCACAGAGAGGTCACATTTGAAATTTGCTTTTTCTGACTGGCTGGAGGCTGGCACACTTGGATGTATTTGTAAGTGCACTGAATTCCTTCTTCATTTTGCTTTGAAACTAAAATTGTGAAAAATTTTCCTATTTTCAGCCTTTATATACTGTTATAAGAAAAAATTAAACAATAGATACTGTGCAAGTATTTTATAATTTGTATTTTGAAAAAAGCAAATTATACTGAAGGGGTCCAGAAGTTGTTTTTTAGAGTAACTATACTCATTCTTGCTTTACTGACTAATTTCTATTTTGAGTACATTAATATCCGTAAGAGTTTCCAGACTACTTTAAAACTGGCTTATGCACAAAATGAAAGTGTTTAAAAGCTATGATAAAACAAGTGACACCAAAGGAGCTAAATTTTGTATCTGGTCTTTGCTTAAAAGAAATCTAAATATTAATTTTACAGCAGATGCAGAGAGTTGCTAAATAGTCATTATTTCCTTGAAATGTAATATTTCAGTGTAGAAAATGGTGGTAACTTCCTGATTAGGAAGCTGTATCACCATCTTAAAATTGTTGTAGTAGCTCTTGGTGTTTAACAACACATTTCAAAATGAGCACAAAGACTGCTTATCTTTTTTTCCAAAGAGCTTTTCAGGTGAATACGGCAGAGAAGGGTTGGTTCTCCTCAGCTTTTTGAATGGTAGGAAGGGAATGTGTATTTTTCCTGTTACATACTTTGTAGAGACACGGATGTAATCAGTAATGTTAATAATGTCAAGTTATATCTTAGAATAAATGTAATTACTTACACTTAATATCAGTTTTTAACAATCCTGGTTATGGTCAAACACTAACCAACCAAGCAAGTAAAAGTGCAGATAAATAGAAAAAGGTTTTATATATATGTATATATTTCTGTATGCATATATACATATGTATTTCTGTAGAAAATATAAATAATAAACAAATAATACTATAATAAATAATATATATTTCTTTCCTTAGCACAAATCAAAAGGAAATTCAGGGATATGGGTTTCTTCCAGTATTTTTGCCTTTACTGCAATAGGAAGAGCAGGAGCTAAAGTTGCTCTAAGATGGGAATTCCTGTGTGTGAAACAGAGTACTGTGGGGAGAAGGTGTGCAATTACCTTGAGCTATTGCACTCTGGTGCACATTATTCAACACCAACCTACCTTTCTATGGATCCTGGTAGAAAGGATGCTCTGTTTTTATCCCACACTAAATGACCAAATGTAGCTTACATTCAGTTTTAGCATGTTCTGCTTGATCAGAAGTACAAGAAACAGGATAACTAAGAACACAATTACAGAATCATGTCATAGTACATTAGAACCTTCAATTACATATAAACCTTTATTATTCTTGATCTGGGCTCTCCTCCCCATTATTGTTTTCATAATTTCTAAGCCAAATAAAAACCAGTTTTAAGACATAAAAACTATGCAATGGCACACTAGATCAGCCTTGAGACCATCCACTCCTGTGTTCAAAGGGTAGTACTCCCCAGCAGCTAAAGCAGGAGCTGCATAAACTCCATAAATGTGAAGAAAAAAGTCTTGATAAAAGGTACTGTCCAGTGTTTTGATATTTTGAGGCTACCTGTCAGGTTACAAACTCAAGGCCTTTCTCTTATATGCAAATAAAATTCAGAGGTGACTTTGTCATTGCTTAGTTCATTACATTCTTGTTTCTCTTCCAGTTCATAACAAGAGCAGCATTCCTCATCTGCCTTCTCTAAAGAATTCATTCTTGCAGGATTTTCTTCTAATTGGTAATCAGTCAAGGCCTTTCAACTCTCTGCATAAATGATGTCTGTGACCTAGCCTTATGGAGAAATCTGTGAAGGAAAAAGTCCTTATCCACAGTCAGAATGGGAAGGGACTTCAGAAGTAAACTCTTGTGTACTGCATCACTACTTCAATAAAATCATCCCTCAGCCAGCACTGGAGTGGTGCTTGTGCACAAAGAATAAAGCTCTGAAGCTCATTTCCAGGCAGCAGTTTGGTGCAACCCACAGCAACTCATTGTCAGCAAAGTATATTGGAAATAGAAATGGGTGACAAAGCACAAATGAGTCTCAGCCATGCTTTGAGATGCAAGTCATAAACCAGAAAATTTGACCAAGAAAAATAATGGAATACAAAGAAGCCAAAGCATCTCCACAATTGTAAAGCAGGAAACAGAATTCCATACCTATTCAGAGTCCTTAAAAAACAAGCAAACAACAAACAATTCCTTACTCCTGCCCAACCCAAATTATATGTGATCTTCCAATCACAGTTAGAGAAAAACCCCCTAACCCATGTATTTAATGTAGTTCTATAAAAGTAAGACAATACAAGGCATTGAGGAATCTCATAAACCATGTCACATGCATTTGTACTAAATTGCTTTGCAACACACTTGGCTTGTTCTCAAAGGGGTCATTAGTTCATGAAAACATGATCTGACCTCAGTTATGACTAGACTATTTTATTCTCCATAAATAAGAGTAATCTCTAGTAATTTTAAGGTACTAAATTCTTTACATGCCTTAAGAAGCCAATAAACCTCCTCTAGGCCATATATAGTTACATATTTAAGTACTAGAGCAAAGGTTTTTCTCCCCACCATATACCTGCTTTGTTTATAATAACATATTCATGGAGCAGATAAAAATACTTTATAATTTAAAACTAAATAAAACTAATAAAGGAATACTTATTTCTGCTATTCCTGTACATTTAAAAAAAAAGCTAGAAAATACCAACTGTTAGAAGTTGCCTATTCTAAGGACAATAAACTCCATGCCCTGATGTAAACTGTGTGGAGTCATGGTGTTCCCAATTGAGACATGGGGAATGGATGTGAGATTTTAAAGTGGGATCTAAGCAACAAAATCACGGGTTTTATCTGCATGTGAAACAAATCATAGTGAAAGAAAAATACTAAAGTTTAAACTATTTCCTTTCATCCTCTTTATGTCTACTAAATGATCTGACTCAACTATTATTTAAGTCGATGCATAGCATTTGCAATCACATGAGGATGTTATATTAATACATTGTGTGTTCCATAGAGGAGTCTGTTGGAAAGACTGGATAGTGATGGTGAGACCAACTAGAAATGATCAGAAATAGGCTACCACTTCATTCAAAATTCACTGAACTGAACTTTTAAAAAATAAGGCAGGAACATCTTTCTGTGAACAAAAAGTTGAAGTTTTTTTCATAAATGTAATTTATGTGCATTCTCAAGTTTTAGTAATTTATAAATTCCTTGTGGCCTAAAACGTGCTATACTTCACACACCCCAAACCTTTCATTTTAAATGAGTAAAACTATTCCTTTCTGGTACAGTCTTCATATAAAATCCAACATTAATTGTTTGGTATGAGATGTCGGCTTACAAGTCAAATGTATTCAAAAGCAAAAATAAGTCAAACTTGATGGTTTTAATAGCTGGTTTTAAATCAATACGATGAAGCTATGAGCTTTGCCCTTACTACTTTAAGGGTTTTATTCTGATGTCACTTCCAACACAATAAAAGTGGAGTAATTCTAGTGAAGAAGACTGAGGAAGGCCAAAGTGAATGGAAATAACTAGTGACATATATAATAAGCTGTTTTGAATACCAGGTTTTAAGTCTATTTGATAATTCAGTTGTAATAGTACTGCACTGCTTAAACTCATATAGACCAACTATTACAAAAAAAATTTACATAAATCAATTTAGACTGAGATCCCTTAAAAAAGACCAGCTAAAGAAAAGTAGGGTGATCTACAACTTTCAGTAATTACATTAATTAATGCAAATGTATCCTTAAATGCTATGTTAAGAATGCCTATTACAGTACTTTTTATAAAGAATGAAAACAAAAAACCCCAAGCCATTGTTTATGTGCCCTCTGAAGGCAGCATGAGATTATAACAGTGAATAAAAGACAAAACCCTCACAGGTGCAGGAACTTAGAAGCCAGACACACCACAGAAACACACAGTCTTTGTAAGAACTTCTATATAGAGTGGACCTATTTGTACTTCTGCATACAAAAATTCTATATCTGAATTCACTTTTTATGTTTGAGATCTGTTCATTAACATCTCATTATAGAGCAGTCACAGGAGTATAATGGTGTGCTTGAAATAAATTAAAACCACTGGGTAATTGTGCTCTACTCAGGACCAATAAGAAACAAACAAAGCTAAGTGATATTACAATTCCAGCTGCACTAAAAGTTAAGATCCACATGACTCCAACAGCCTGCCTTTATTTTAAGATTGCAAAGTAGTTTATTCACTCACAAGGTATAATTTCTTTGCGGGCTGATTGTGGAGTCACAAATTTTATAAGTGAACACCTTAATGTTCTGAAATCACCAGGAAAATATTCAGGTCAGTGATGTGCAAGCTAAGACTTTTGCTCCCTGCAAGTTCCATTTGAAGGTGCAGCAATCTCAAAACATCTCCCATGACACCCTTGCAAGGGAAAAATTATTTCCGGAGTTGCTAATGGGAAAAGAGTCATTGGAAACTGTTCTGATTTAAGTACTAAAATGAGAAGGCAAAACTGGATTTTGTTATTCTATATTTTTGCAAAGGAGAGTTTGCTCATTAAGATTATTCAAATAAATGCCTTTCGTGATGGTCTCCAAAAAGGAAAACTGACAATTACAGACAAACTAAAACTTCCATTACCATCTGAGCCATATTCCTTATTGGACACACTAACATTTCCTCAAAGGCTGAGAAGATGGAAAAGGTGTTGGCATGATTACATAGAAAACTTGGAGCAAAGAGCCATTTGTTCACAGTGTTGAAGGACAGGGAGCCTTCTAGTTCCTTCATATCACTGGAGCAGCAGAAATGTAGTAACACTTGGAGTGCAGTGCAATCATGTGCTGCTAAGTGTTCTTTCACTGACATGTCATTGTCCATGGAAGCCAAAATGTCACATGAAAATTAGCATCAACAAATGTAAGCAGAAAGTACTCAAGTCAGTACAACTGCGCTTTCAAAGAAAAATGTTTCATTCTAGAGACAGTGTAAAATTTCCTCAGAAATTGTCAGGGCACAGCTTTCCTCTGTCATTTCTCATTTTATTCTGCATGCTTTTCTAGGCAGTTTAATAAAAACTGTTAGGTCAGTCTGTGGTCACCAGGAGTGACACCACAGATGTGTCACTCCCTCTTAAGCCATTTTTAATACAAACGCAGGTCCTTCTGTCTAGGAGGAATTCTGAGTAAGCTTTTATTTCTGTGAAGTGCAGCCTATCCCATGCCAAAGCTGTTTGCATCTGCATGACAGGACTGCACAAAGGCTGCTGGATGGATTCTCCAGTAGGGGAAAGAAAAAAAGGACTGAGGATCAGACACAGGAGAAGTGGTTCTTGCACTAGAAAGCTTAAATGTAGGACTGGACAGAAAAATTAGCTTGCTTTCCCTCCCTGTGAGATTTTGATCAGCACAGATTAAATCAGAGCATTCACGTAAGTTGTGATTTTATTAAAATCAAAACATTAGTTATCAAAATTGTTTCTTTTGTTCATTTTAATGCTTCTGGCTAAAATTTTTAGGTTTGGTCCGCCATCCCCACCACACCTTCCTTAAAGATGCTGGATGATTTTTCACTACAAAAAAACCTAAAAATCTTCTCTAGTGAACAAAAATTTTGTTTGTTGAAGAGACCAATTTTCCATTGAAAAACAGTATCACCAGAAATTCATCAGAGTTTATTTATAATTTATCCCATAGGCAAGAGAGTTGGGAAAGTAAAAAAGTGACATGCAAAGAAGTTATTTTTTTCCTAACGATGGTACAAATATCACTTCACAGTAGAATTAGTGATAAAATTCAGGACACACATCCAGAATACTATTCCTGGGATGGCATGCTTTTCATTATGAAGAAATTCAGAGGGTTGGAACTCCTTTAATTTGAGACAGCAGTTCCTGCTGCAAACTTGAAGATGAAACAAAGAAGATTGACAGGGCTCTCAACATCCGATGCCCCCCCCCCCACTTAGCAGAGCCAGTGTAGCAACTGCAGTGTAAACGTCCATGTAGCCTCCATAGGAAGAGCCCACACAGATTGAGAGGAGCATGGCAGCCATCCCAGACTTTGCCAAGATACAGAGACAAAATACAGTCAAGGGTATCAAGAGAGTTTCACAAGGACACAAACTGAATGAACAAAGCACCATGAATGTGCCAGCAGTGTAATCTGCTCAGTCTATGGGTAAGAGGAGGAGGTGTGGACAGTCACGCACAACAGTGAGGAATTATGACCTGATTCCAGAGAATGGTTATAGCCTGACTTAGACAGCCAAAGGTCTTCTGTTCCAGACACTCCCTGAGAGGGAGTAAATGCCTCATTATTGGTGATGAGCTGCTGCTAGATGGGACAAGCTGGGACAGTGACTCTCTCATGAATGTGAAATCAAGCAGCCTCAGCTATTTCAGTCATCAAACTACTTGGCTGAGTCTGCCAAAAAGGTTTTTTTGTCTTAGAAGGTGTCCAGGAATGTTCCAGTCCTGTGAAACCTACTGGTTCACAGATTCCTGGGTTGCTGAAGTTCACAGCAGTTTTTGGTTTTGTTTGTTTTCCACTTCATTAGAATAAAAATGATGAAAAGAACAGCAAATCCATTGTAACTCACTGAGGTATATGGGATAGCTATCGCTGTGGTTTTTATGACAAGGTTGTACCATCACCTACTATCATCCACTCAAGGCCAGGGCAGTCAGTCTCAGCATTCCTTCCTCATTTCTGTCAAGTGTGGTTGCCACCATCTCATTCTCATTATCTAAAACAGCACTCAAGTATCTTCTCCCAAAATACGAAGACTTTCATATTGCCAAAACCACAAACTTGCTCTATACAACTACTTAATCTCTTTTTTCACATTATAGTCTTTGTACACGTGGCTGAGTAATACAAATCACTGCTTTCTGACATTTTTGTCAACTGCTGAATACATTATTGATGAATATTTATTTATTACTGCTGAACCAGCTCTAGAAATAGTGAAACAATATGCATCGAGTAGTTTTAGTACACCTTTTATTTTTATAAACCAAATAATTTGGGAGTGTATTGTTTTTTAATCCAATGTGTTATGCTCATTTTAAGGACAGTGTACTCTGGTTAGATTTTCATAAATGCCTTCCCACAAGGAAGCTGGACTAGCATATCTCCTGATAGCTATTTAAAAGACAGAAAGAAAGTACTTCAGAATATGATGCCAGTTATGTAGCTAAGGGCAGACAAGTGATCACCCTAAATCCCACGGACCTTTTTGGGTAAACAATTCAGTTAAATCATTATGTTATTCTAAATGCTATAGACATATGTTTTTGCAAAAACATGAGGTTACATATACTGAGACAAGCCAAGTTAACAGCAATTTGAGATCTTTAACAGACCTTTCATTACCTTACCACTAACTTAATGCCAATTCACATTCAAGGCTATTAACATGGTTTTAATAGTACATATTTGTCACATAAACAGTGGTTTATGCCCACCTTAGACTGAAAGGCTTAGGAAAAGACAGGTTATCTCTTTGGTTTTGTTTAAATACAGCACTATTTTTCATGGGCAGAGTGACATGAGCCCTTAATTTTTTATGACACGTACAAAATGGAAAAAAATTTGCATCATATATTTAATCTCTATCTAACTGCTAAAACATGAATTATCTGCTACTACAAACTGTAGAAAATGGCACCTCTGATACTGCCAGTGAGCTTTTCTTCATTAGCACCACACCCCCTCAGTTTTCATATTCTTACAGTCCTTCCTTTAACTCCATCTCATAGCAAGTTCTAAATAGGAGAGAGGCAACTTAAAAGAGTGGAGATATTTCAAATTTTCATAAAATAGGACAAGGCCTCTTGCAAATCCCAAAATTCCAAACAAATGCCCATCCAACGCATATCTCTTTACAGAAAGAAAACCCTCTGTGAAAGTCACTTCATGATTGCATCCAAATACAAACATTTATATTAAATCAATATTAATTCACTGTCACATAACCTTGTACAAGTCTCCCAGCAAGTTGATGCCATCACTTTGTCTTACAAATATTTTACAAATGACTCAAAGCTACTTTTCCATAATAGTTTCCTCAGGAGTTCATTTCTACCTTTCACTATTAAATGTTTTGATTAAAAGGCTTATGATGTCCCTGTAATTTATTGAACTTTTTTTTACCTTGTAGACACACATATGTTCATCTGGTGTTTCAGTGTATGCAATTAAATGCCCATAATGCTGGTTTATTGACTGAAATTCCAGGGTTTGCTGGAACCCAGACAATATTTCAGGCCAATACCTTATTGAGTTGGTACACTTAAGTAATAGAATAATGCTAGGGTTGTATGTATGTGCCACGTGAATGCACAGAGTAATTAATCTCATGACAAAGTAATAATGCAGAAAATGTAGAATTTAAATGTCTCCAGTCAGAACAGAACAGGCAAATATGCTGAGAGGCCTCTAAAACATCTTGTCATGCAAGAGATGGATTCACAATTGCAATTAAACTCTCCAGTATTATTTCTCTAAATAGGATCTATGTAAAAAGGGTAGATTAATCTGTGGTGAACAGGTAGAGGAGAAGAGAGGTGGGAGGTGCTTTTCAAAACAGAGAAAAAATTTGAATGCCTAAAATCTTTTACTGAGAAAAAAACCCTACCTGATTGTTTACAAGATTGTCAGAAATATATTTGTTAATTTTAAATATACCAGGGCTATCTTGCTCTATTGCTGTGGTTGTATGATATGTAATGTAGGATATAAAAATGTATTCAAGTACATTATGAAGCACTGATGAGTCAAAAGTTCAGCATTAAGCATCTGATTTTCAGTCTAGTTCAGCTCCCAGTCTGCTATCAAATTTGATTGAGATAAACTGGGTCTAAATAACACCCATTAACTTTACCTGCTGTCTTTATGACCAGTATTTTCTCTCTGGAAATATTTAGAGAAATTTAAAAATGGAGTTGTCATTTTTCTATTGTTAAGACCAAAGTGGTTCACTTCAGAAAATGCCTTGGGTAACTATCTGGATGCAAATGTCACGTTGAGGAAGGTCTGAGGAAAAATTTCTTTAAAGTGTCTTTTATATCTTGTTTTGATCTACTCGGCATCCATTCTGCACATTTGTTAACCAAGGGTTTGATCCTTTAGATGCATTTATCATTGTAGAGAAAGCAGTTTTGTACCTCATCTTTCAGTTATCTGCTGATAATATAGCACCGATCTGCTATCAGCTCTTTAAGCTGGGTTTATTACCCTAGTTATAATATTAGTACCATGACAGCTTAAACCTGCAGCTCATTACTAAGCAAAAACAGCTCTAGCAAGTAAACCTGTCTAGTTTAATAACAAAAAAGGAAGTTTCTTTTCCTTCTAAACTTGTTAATTGCTATATAGCCTTTGTAGTGATGGGATACTTTCTAAATGTAGATAAGTGTATAATCAAGTCACTTGCAAAACTTATTGGACACATGTTTTTCCTGCTTCTGTTTAGGTACACGTAAAATGCCCCTTCAGTGCTAATAAACTGGCAAAAAATTAATTTATTGCAGCCATCATCTTCTACCTTCTATTTCTTCACATTTAAGCACAACTTACAAGTGGGACATTTCACCCCCAGTTTGGGGCATAAGGACAGTAAAAATAGAGTATTTTCACAGTAATTTCTGAAGTTTTGCTTGAGTATAAGGCCAAGGGGAGGCAGAAAATGGGGGGAGGATGAGGGCGTCATCATACACACAAAATGAAAACAAAGAAACAAATCCAACAAAAATCAAAACCACCAAACCAAAACAGGCCAAATTCATGAAAGTCTTATCACTAGCATTACAGAATAACCTCTAATTTTTCCATCTCCATATAATGTTTCTGTAGGGTGACATTCTCCACCACTGCAGGAATGGAGCAGGCAATGAGCTCTATGATAATCCTAAACTAACCATGAAGATCCCCTTGAAAGCATTGTTCTGTTATTTGAAATGAGACCAAAAAAAAGAGGGTACAAAATACAGTATTTCTATACAATCAGCCTGTATTCCAAATTTCCAAGCCAAAGAAAAGCTATTTGGGAAAATAATTCTCAAGCAATTCAGGTTACTAAACTTTACAGGGTTTCGTGAAGAGAACAGTGTTCCTGCTTTAGGCTTGTTGGTCTTGTATTTCCATCTCATTACTTCCCTTCAAATTGTGCAAAATATTCAGTTGTCTACTAGCAGCTAAAAGCTGGTATCAAAGCCCTGCTTTAATTAAAAGAAAACTGTATACAGAGGTCAGAGACTTCACTCATTTTGCTAAATAGAGAAATTGACAGAGGTACTTGCTAATATGAGAAGATAATTATGG